>RHLP01000624.1:0-124275 GCA_003719405.1 Aspergillus incahuasiensis
GCCACTCTACCAGCTCTTCGGCAGCCACTCTACCAGCTCTTCACGAGCATCTCTATCTACCAGCTCTTCGTGAGCCACTCTACCAGCTCTTCGGAGCCACTCTACCAGCTCTTGGTGAGCCACTCTACCAGCTCTTCACGAGCATCTCTATCTACCAGCTCCCTGTGAGCCACTCTACCAGCTCTTCGAAGCCGCTCTACCAGCTCTTCGGAGCCACTCTACCAGCTCTTTATGAACACCTCTGCCAGCTCCTCGTAAGCATCTCTATGCAATAGCTACTAGTGGGCCTCTCTACCAGCTTTTTATTAGCCTACTATTATCTCCTTCAAGGTTGTGAGCCTACCTACCGTCTCCTCAAGAGACTATCTATCATCTCCGTGAGCCTTTCTACCGTCTTGGGCAACTCTCTACCATGTCCACGCGAGACCTATTATCTCCTCGCAAAACCTGCCATGCTATCTCTTTGTGAGACAAACCTTCCATCTCTAAAAGCGCACACTCTTTACGAGCATCTGTACATGTCAATATGAGAACATATCGCTCCGTAAGCATTTCAATAAACCAGTGCTTGGGCTCATTTGGCCCAGCCGTGTTCGTTTGAGAAGATACCAACAAGGAACCCACGATTCTTACCATCTACAAGCCTAATGCGCGAGATGACTGTCGATAACCGAATTGTTATATACGTTGCGCACATGCGAGATGACGATCGCTTCAGCACTCGGTCATTAACGTTGTGATGGAACATCTATTGACAGGCAAAGAAATCGTGAAATATGAAGACACTACATCATGGACATAAAAAAGTGGTGGTCTATGTTGACAAAAATGAACAGAGCAGAATGGCCAATAAGGATCAAAGATCAATCGGGTCAGAAGGAACCACATCCACGTCGTCTTCCAGCTCATCCTCAGTGAGAACACCAATGCCACTGTCAAGCCGCCTGCGGTACTTGCCACGGCCGACCTCCACGTCCACAAATCGGGTCATGCTGACTGGGGTAATGGGCTCGCAGTCAAGGCCCTTGTCATCAGACTCTATCTCATCCGACTTGAGCTCCCAATTCGCATCACGTACCTTGGCCTTGCGGCGTTCAGCGCTGACTGCGGCCTTCATCGAAGTGAACGCTCGTGTCTGCTCTGCGAGCCATGTATCCATCAGACCATCCTTGGCTTCAACCTCGAGACGCAGCTGCTCTTTGAGCCCGGCATTGTAGCGAGTGAGCTTCTCAGTTTCCGCTTTGGCTGCTTCAAGTGCCGTGTTAAGCGCAGCAATCCGAACATTTAATAAACCAGTCTCCTGTTCATGCTCCGTGACGCTCTTCTCTAAACTTTCGGCTGCTTGTTGACGCTCGCGCTCCATGCTCTCGACCGTGGCAGTGAGATCACAGACGCGAATCCTATTTTGCTCGATCACTTCTTCTCGCTCGCGAATCAGATTCTCCATGTTCTTGATGGTTGTGTGAGCTGCACGATGGCTACTCTCTTCTTCGGCTAGTTTCTGCTGTAGCTCGGATACTTGCTGGACATGACTCTCTGCGCGCAGCGCTTTCTCTTCTTCCAACTTGGTTACAAGGTCCTCCAGATGTTTAACATCATTCTCATACTTGCTCAGTGCGGATGTCAATCTACTGGTGCCAACAAAGTGATCCTGCGCTTCGCGTTCGAGTTCCTGCATCCGTATTCTGGTATGGAGCATATCCCCAGCGGAAGACGCGATGGCATCTTCCAAATCCTGGATCTTCTCCGATGCCGCCTCGTAGCGGACCAAAAGAGTGTCAAACTGTCCCCTTAGAGCCTTTTCACGATCAGATGAGCCCTGATGACGTATTTGCTCCTCATCTAGACTTTCGACCAGCGTCTGAACTCGCTTTACAAGTGCGCCCAGAGTGGACATGCCGTTATCCAAGCCCACATTGGGAGTTTCTCCAGGGACCATCCGCTCTAGTTCGAGACGAGCAGTACGAAATCGGTTGCGGAGTTCTTCCACGCTCTCGCAGGCATTGGCACCTTGAAAGCCTAGGCTAGAGAGTTCACTCTGAATATTACTCAAAGTCTGCGTGGCGTCTGCGGCCCGGGCAAGCGTCTGCATTAAACTAGGGACGATGTCGTTGAGGAAGTCAGGTGGAGGGGAACCTTCACGGAGATGGCGTTCAAGGGCAGTTCCGTCCAGCAATGTCAGGCGGGAGCGACATGCTTCGAATAGGTCTCTCTTTTCTTTCCGCGCTGCCTCCAGATCTCGAGATATGGCGGTGAACTCATAGTCCATGTCGCGCGAAGTTTGGACCGAAACGTTGGTCTCTGGAAGTCTAGGGCCGAGTGAGAACTGGTCTGGGGTTGCAAGGTTGATATCCGCTGCACGGATGTCCGGAGAGTCGGACATGAATACCGTGTCTCCTTCAATACCGCTGTCGTTGACCAAGATTGTATCCACGGTACATGCATCACTCTCGGATGGTGTAAGGTGCCGGTAGCCGTCCATGGCCGAGAAAGATAGCTGCGCCCTCAGTTGATCGTTACAAGTCTCCAGATGTTCAATTCTATCTCCAGGTGCCATCCACTCTCCATCGTCGCCAGATAGTTGACTAGTTGAAGTACTTCTTTTTTTCACTACTTCGAGTTCTTGTTTCAAACAGTCCCTTTCGCGCAGCAATGACTCGAGAGATTTTTCATCTTGGGCAGCTGCTCGCTTCTCCCGCTCAAGGTTGGTGATCTCGTCACTTAGCCCTATGCGTCTGATCCTACGCTGGGTCCGTGTGTCCAAGAGTTGCCGCAAGGGAGTGAAATGTAGCACTTTTTCTGGCGAAGTCGAGGCTCGCGGCATTGGACTGTCGGTAACCCGGCGGGACCGCGGAAGAGGAGTCGAGTGGCGGCGCGACGAACGAGTTGGAGTCCGTTGCAGAGCATTCTTCCTATCGTCGAAAGATGTTCGGCATAATGCTGGGGTGAGACCAGTCGAGTAATCGGGGACACTCTGCGATGTCTGACCAGCGTCCGAGAAGCGCACTCTTTTATGCGGGCGGGGAGTACGGATAGCATGTCCAGTGTTTGGACGAGCTTCACTGTACGAGACAGGGTATTGCTCAACTCTCGAGCCAGAGCTCTCACGTCTCTTTCTTCTGCTGCGGGTCTCCATTATGAATTCGATTGTTGGATGAATGAGCGCAGGAGTAAATTCGTGCACGAGGAGGCAAGCCCGGTAGATATGGACCAGGCCAGGCAACGAGGGGCTCCAGTCAACAGACACGCCTGACAGGTAACAACGCGTACACAGCCGTCGCGGCGTTAACACCAAGGGGCAAGTTTTCTTGCGTGTGGTAGTATGCTCGCCCAATTGGGAAAGAGTAAACAAGGCAGCAGTCAGGTGATCCCTTGCCTGGGCTTCCACTGTCCAGGCAACCACCCGCTCATGGTCCACCACCTATATTGACGGCGATTATTTTTTGTGCAAGGTAAACTGCGAGGAAGGGAAAAGGGGACGTACCTGCACATCGCTGTCCGTTGTTCCCTAGGATATAATGCTAGGAGTGCAGCGGTACTTCAAGACTTCAATACCGGCAATATCTCGGGCTTCTCGAATCAAGCTCGCGTTTAGCGTTGTAGATGTTGTACAGACACGTGAAAGTAAGAGAGCATGCAAACACGACAAAGAAAGCAACTCGACTTTCGAGGACGGTCTGGGCTCGCTGGAGCAGTCGGTGGCTGCGATGAGCATCCATGGACCGCCGGTGATGTCATGTGAGGGGAGCCACTCACAGCTTGAGCTCCGGCTCTCGAGATACACAACCTCAAGATAAATACGCCCTCACTTATCTCCTGATGCTGCAACCAACCTCCAGGAGCTCCGACCTGTCGGCTCATAGCGGTCGATTCTCGCCGTCATACACTGGTTGAATCGTGCCAGTCACTGCTTGATCTTTTGCCGCACCTACTGTTCGTCGTCGTTCCGATGGCCGTCGCACTGATGGACTGGCCCCTTGGGCAGCCAGAAGACTCGTCGCATCAAGACGAAAATGAACAGCAATCCTCTCCTTTGTCGGATGAAGACTACATAACGTTGCAGAACCTGAAGACGCCGCTCCTTCAACTCCCTCCCGAGCTCCTGTTCGATGTTCTCTCTTATCTCCCAGCCCTCGATCTTGCCCGCGTCTCTGGATCTTGCCGTGTGCTATCTCAGCACGCGAACAATGAGCTTTTGTGGGCGAACTTGGTGAACTCGAACCTGCCTGAGCCCATCCACGACCCCGGGATCTTCGATTCCTTCCGCACTCTCTTTATCAATCATCATCCTTATTGGTTCATCCCGCGGAATAAGGTGTGGTTCTCAGATACAGAGCACACGGGCAATCTCATACTGGCACGATACGACAACAGACGGGGAGTAATTGAGGCATATCGGGTGACTACAGAGAGGCGATCGTCAAAATTTCAGGTCTGGGAATGGAACCCTGATGTTGTGATCCAAGCATTCGAGCCGAAAGTGAGCTTGTGGCTTGATGATCCTATCCTCCTACTGCAAAAGGCTCCAGATGGACGACGGAAGTATCTCGATTGCGAGAACCGCATGACTATGCCTGTTGAGGTCCAATACATTTACAACGCTATTTCCCTCTGCCGGCCGGCGGATCCCGAACTGCTCACCGAAGATACCCAATGGCCGCCCGCCATTATTCCTAGTGAACACCGCGTTTACCGCAACCCCGAAGTAAATTGGAAGGAATGGAACCGAGTACCTCAAGAACTGTCGCAGGTGTCAGAGCACGCGTTCCGGATCCGAAGATGGGCGCATTTCCGACTGGGCCTGCCGATGTTCACCGCTGGACAACAAGAGACTATGTCGACTTATAGCACCCTTGATCCAAGCCTATACACCCCAACTAGAGAAAAGCCGTACCAAGGTATCTGGGTAGGTGATTACTCGGCGCATGGGTGCGAGTTCCTCCTTTTTCTACAGCGGGACAAGGAAGGTGAGGAGTATGATTTCCGTGATCCCGGAAACGATGATATTATTCAGAGGGGAAGCTTAGAGGCCGTGAAGCTCACTGGTGACCCCAATGTCCCGAGGGGCCAGTTCTCGTTCGTATCTAACGACATCGGGCCCGGCGGCACCGTCCGCATTGCAACTGAAACTCTCTTCCAGGGGGCAAGGGTAGTACGTAGTCGAGGTCATGTTGCAGGGCTCGGTTTCAGAGATGGTACGATCAATATCAGCACATTATCCAAGGTAATTGCTAACTCCTCTAGATACCTTCATTACGTCTCAGCTTATCCTTGTATCGCCTGACTGCGTCGCCCACTACTGGGAATCCATGGGCCACATCACCTACTATCGACGCTTGGACATTGATGGCCTCATTCGGACATGATGCTATACATCTCTGGCGACGTAGGCAATGATGACGAAACTCACGAAATATGAACCACGCTTGCGTGGTTCTATGTGTACCCTTCCTCTCTAATCGTTCAAATACTGGTGTATTATGGCGTTCTAGATATAGCCGCTCTTTACTGCTCCATTCGCATCAGTTTGCCCACCTACCTAGAGTTTGCTGGAGACGGGAGTTATCTGGTTTTGGAGAAACGGAGTGATTGGGCATCGCCTCATCCTTAATGAATACCAATCGTCAAACCGCACCTAAACATGGTTGTTTATGTGGATGCAGGCCAAAATGTGTTTTTGCAGCGCAGTTCTAAGATCTCACCAAGCTCAACTCGATGATGGTATAACGTAAAGGTAACAATAGCAGCATTCCCTAACGCCAATTTGCATATCACAGCGCAATACAGCAACGCAACGCAACGCAACATCGAGATCAAGGCCCTGAGCGGAGAACGAATCATCCAAACCCCAACCAATCACCCGTCCAAGCCTCATCGAACCGCGTCTTCCAAACAGATACACCCCTTCCACCCCAGTCTATCCACCGCCTCTAAACACGCACTTTTGCAGCATCAACCCCTTCAAAACCAGGAAGAATCACCGCTTCCTCTCAAAATAGCTCGTCGACCCAAGCACCGCAATCGACTGGTCCATGACCCACTCCCCAACACCCAGGTAGTTGTCAATCCACTTCTTGAAGTCCTTGTTGTCCGTTACTTTGTCGGATTCGAGACTGGGGCTGGACGAACTCCCCACGCTCCCTGCCTAGGGCGGGGACGCGCGCGGGGTAAAGGTGTTAGCTTAGGTTGCTTCTTTGTGCTATCCTAGTAGGACAGGACACTCGATCAAGGCAAGAGGGTATCTGTGAATATAGGTATGGCGGCAGGAGGGAGTATTTACGTGAGACCGGTTGAGCGCTTAACGCCTGCTAGGAAGGCGGAGACTGTAGGTAGAAGGTGGTTAGAAACTCTGGGTGCGTGGGATGACGGTGGGGCTTGCTTGGATAGGGTGTGATGGACTTACAGAGCACAGCGTCAAAAGCATAGTGAGTGAGGCGGCCGAGCTGGAATGAGTCGGTTGATCAGTCAGTTATCGGGCCCTGGGTGATCGGAGTCATTCGGAGGAGCTGTGTATACGCACCACCATCTTGGCTGTTGGGTGCTAGAAGGTATGGACAGAAAAAGCAATATCGGCGGTAGACACAATGTGGGATATGAGCTGGGAGGAGTTGCACTTGATCGGTGAGCCAGTTATGGAGAATGCGGAGCTAAAGCTATTATTGTATGTTTATGTCTCTGCTCCGCGGCGGATGCGGTGACACTCATGTGGTGCTTGCTTATGACTGCGGGCAGGTGCTTGTGGCTGGGTACCGTGTGGCTGGTAACTACGGAGCACCCAAGATGAGGCTGACTGCATACTCAGGCCTACAGTAGTCTAGTCTTAACACGGGAATTGATTGTCCGACACGGAGCCGGCAGAATAGTTACACCGGGGAAGATTAGGAAGATGCCGAGTCTTGTGGCAGTCTGGAAAGTTGTTGAACGACATTGTTCGCGAAGCCAATCAGGCATCGGAGATTATGAGAGTGGGAGCCGCGACGATCGCAACAGGCTGCAGCTTTTTCAGTGGCATCGGTGGGATGCTCATCCTGCTTGAGCTATCAGCCTTGGCTTCCAATGCTGTGGGTGGGATCTGCTGGCCGCACGCACCCTATCTACTCTGTAGACGGTGAAGAGCCAGTATGCGAGTATAGATCGTCAATCATAGACCGGTGCCAACGCTTGGAGCGGTCTTCTGATGCCCTGTAGCCTCTGCTTGACGTCAGGAAGAGGGCTACACAAGATAAGCAGCGCTGAAGCGAAACCGCAGCAACCGCAGCAGTCAATAGTGGATTTGCAAATAAAGTGACCGCATGAAAAGTCTAGATAGATATCTACTACGTAGTCTGCTGGCGAGGCATGAATAATAGAAAAGCATGGCCCACGGGGAACCGGCCGACAGAGACGAGACAGGGAAAGCCGCAGCAAAGCGGCCAACAGTATTTTCCCTCCCGGGCACACACCCCGACCGAGCCCCTCTCTCCCGCGCTCGCTCTCACCGGGAGCCAACGCTTTTTTTCCTTATCTCTCTCCTCTCCTCTCCTCCACCAAACCTCCTCACTCACCTTTTTACACCCTTACCAATATACACAGTAGGGAATCTTTCACAATGGCCGCAAGCTCCTCCCTCGACCACCTGTCCAACCGGATGAAGCTGGAGTGGCACTCCAAGCTGAACACCGAAATGGTGCCGGCAAAGAACTTCCGCCGCACCTCCATCATCTGTACCATCGGTATGTTTTAGAGTCAATCTGCGGATCGCTAAATCATCGTTTGATGACTCCAACTGATTCGCGTTTTCTAGGTCCCAAGACAAACTCCGTTGAGAAGATCAATGCCCTGCGCAGAGGTACGGCGATTCGCCAATGGGCCGTTTCTTTAGCTAACAACATGATCAATAGCTGGTCTCAATGTCGTTCGCATGAATTTCTCTCACGGCTCATACGAGGTAATCCTTCCTGGCGACTTGGAGGCCAAATGAATCTAACTCGCATCAGTACCACCAATCCGTTATCGACCACGCCCGGGAAGCCGAAAAGCAGCAGACTGGACGCCCTGTTGCCATTGCTCTTGATACCGTGAGTCTGGTTAACTAGGAACCATCGCATTGCAAATCTGACTGGAATTTAGAAAGGACCTGAGATCCGTACCGGAAACACTGTCGATGACAAGGATATTCCGATCAAGGCTGGCCACGAGATGAACATCTCCACCGATGATCAATATGCCGCCGCTTCCGACGACCAGAACATGTAAATTTCTGACTTTCAAAGGACTGGTCAAGGCGACTGACTTGGCGTCTTAGGTACCTCGACTACAAGAACATCACCAAGGTGATCTCTGCCGGCAAGCTCATCTATGTCGATGACGGTATTCTTTCATTTGAGGTTCTCGATGTTGTAGACGACAAGACCCTGCGCGTCCGATGCCTGAACAACGGCAACATCTCCTCCCGCAAAGGTGTCAACCTTCCCGGCACCGACGTAGACTTGCCCGCTCTCTCCGAGAAGGACATCAGCGATCTGAAGTTTGGTGTCAAGAACAAGGTCGACATGGTTTTCGCTTCCTTCATCCGTCGCGGCAGCGACATCCGCCACATTCGTGAAATTCTTGGTGAAGAGGGCCGGGAGATCCAGATCATCGCCAAGATTGAGAACCAACAGGGTGTCAACAACTTCGACGAGATTCTCGAGGAGACCGACGGTGTCATGGTTGCCCGTGGTGACCTTGGTATCGAGATCCCCGCCCCCAAGGTGTTCATTGCCCAGAAGATGATGATCGCCAAGTGTAACATCAAGGGCAAGCCCGTCATCTGTGCCACCCAGATGCTCGAGTCCATGACATACAACCCCCGCCCCACTCGTGCTGAGGTGTCCGACGTCGCGAACGCTGTTCTCGACGGTGCTGACTGTGTCATGCTTTCTGGGGAGACCGCCAAGGGTAACTACCCTTGCGAGGCTGTTAGCATGATGTCCGAGACCTGTCTTCTTGCCGAGGTTGCCATTCCTCACTTCAACGTTTTTGATGAGCTGCGCAACCTCGCTCCTCGTCCCACCGACACCGTCGAGTCCATTGCCATGGCTGCTGTCAGTGCTAGTCTTGAGCTGAACGCCGGCGCCATTGTCGTCCTTACCACCAGGTATGTTCTCATTCTGGCTCTTTTTTAGACATCGCTGACAATGCCATAGTGGAAACACTGCCCGCATGATCTCCAAGTACCGCCCTGTCTGCCCCATCATCATGGTTTCTCGCAACCCTGTTGCATCAAGGGTAAGTCCAATGCTGCTGGTGCCTCGTGCGCGTTGATTAACTTGTCGTAGTATTCTCACCTGTACCGTGGTGTCTGGCCATTCTACTTCCCCGAGAACAAGCCCGACTTCAACGTCAAGATCTGGCAAGAGGATGTCGACCGCCGTCTCAAGTGGGGTATCAACCACGGTCTCAAGCTCGGTATCATCAACAAGGGCGACAACATCGTCTGTGTCCAGGGCTGGCGCGGTGGTATGGGCCACACCAACACCGTCCGTGTGGTCCCTGCGGAGGAGAACCTCGGTCTGTCTGAGTAAATTTATCCAAGAGCATAGCCTTCCTCGACGAAAGGCATAGCGGTACCGACAGCGATCAAACATTAAGCGTCACTGTAAAATGGTCCAGTCCGCTTGGATTCGAGCACCCCGAAGTCCGCGCTGCAACTGCCACAATCTTGGAACTCGTGTTGACGCGTAACCCTGGGTCTGGCGATGCGTTGGCGGTAAACTGAAAGGGGGCTCTTTAAATCTCGTTGGGTGACTCGCCCTGTTGAGAAAGGGCGGGCGAATATAGCCTGTAATTTCGAACTCCTGACTTGGCGTTAGTTAGCAAACCATTCTTAAGTGGTTCTCATGATGCACGGTATAAAAGCTAGATAATGATATTCCCATCCACGTTGCCTCAAGCTAGTAGTTTCACGGTCAAACCAGAGCTCAACCTCGTTGAAGTAACCCATGAGACAGCCGCGCATGGTATAACGTGCGCGCAAGCCAGCCAGCTGCTTGCCAAATCCACGGAATCGTCACCGCAGGCCAAGATTTTGTTCATAAAGAGTAGAGAAGTGCCGAAGAAAAGAAGAAGAAAACGAGAAACCGAGGAGGGCGCACTTGCGGGGAAACCGCAGCATAAATCGAAAAACGGCCGAGCCCGCGGCCGCTCCTCGCGACGTCAACTGCAGCAGGTGCTCCCGCGAGCCCTGAGCTCACTCGGAAGGCGCGACCCCCTCCAGTCTGCACGCTGGTACAGAAACCATGAAGGCAGAAGAAGACGAAGCAGAAAAATAATCAAGTAATGAAACAGACTACGAAAACGAAAACTAACGATAATAATATTTATCCCGCGCGGTAGGCCTTCATATGATCTCGGCAAATCATCAGCCCGGGCTGCGTCCCGACTTCCGCCGATGGTTCGGCATCCACTCGGCGCAGCGGAGAATGGGCCTTGTCACCGTGAGTGGTAGCAACCTCTGTATGTACCGATGTAAGCAAAGGCTGTGCGTTAGAGAATAATGTGCATATCTAGTATGTACGTATGTATGCTTGGAGGTATACAGAGAATACCCGAAAGGTATGAACAGGTAAAGACGGATGGTTGGTTGTATACACATGGCGGATAAAATGAAGGTGAAGACAAAATCCCATCTGTCCGCTGTCTCGCTAGTCGTGATCATCATGTCCTTCTATGCATCTCATCATAACTCGTACTCGTATCCTCATCAGCTTGGTTATTTGTTGGCACAATGCCGTAAACTAGAAGCTGTGTCCAGCAGCTTCGGTGGCGTCTCCTTCAGTCAGAGAATGGTGCTGGATCAAATGCCCATGGCTCTCCATTGGCGCATATCGTGATGATTGAAACTGGTGCCAGCAACTTTGTGGCGAAGTTAGTCACAGTTCGAGAAACATCTTGGGGTAACTGACCTTGGTGCTTGTAGCACATAGCGAGCCATGGCTTCTCTAAATCGACTCTTGTATTCCTTCGGACTGGTAACTGTAGGCCGGTTCTTGCCTCCTCCAGCGAATCCGCGGTCTTTAATCCAAGACTCGAGTTTCTTGTCCCAGGTGTACGTACGGATGCAATCGATGACTCCAACTACCAGCTCGGAGCGACTTTCATCGATAGCAATCATTAGCGAATAGTCCATTACGTTCTGACGTCCCAGAAACAGGGTGTCGTTCCACACGCTCTGACTCAGAAGCTTCTTTGAGTGCTCTCGAGCGAACAAAGGCGTCTCGTAGATGAAATCGACCATGTTCTCGTCAAGAAGTACCTCATTCCGCTCACCGGTGCTCTGCACCTTGCGATTCCTCATCGAACCCTTCAGGTCGAAAAGTCGCGTTGGGACTCGGTCGTAGAACAGGTTCTCCATCAGTAGGAGGAAATAATTGAACTCTGTGTTGGTCGCAGGGTTCTTGATGATTACTTGGTAGAAGCCAAACATCTTTGCGATGGCAGAAGGAAGCTCATGGAACAAAGCTTCTGACATGATCTGAAAATAAGCAGGGGCAAACTTCAAGAAAGCTTGTGTCTCAATGGGCGATAATGATTTGAGAATGAACCTGTCGTCTAGGGTTTTCAGAAATAGAGAATTGGTCTTTCCTCCTTTTGAATCCCACTTGGCGCACCGAGAAAGTGATTCGACAATGCGATCTGCGATGCCGCACTTCTTCCGCAAGGCGTCAAACTGCTCAGCATAGAAAACTTTGCACAGCATCTTCGCCTGTCCTTCCTGAAACTGGTACTTGAGATGTGTGCCGGTAGATCGCAGTAGGGCATGTTCTACTCTCGCCTCATCCATTGCTTCTGAGCCACTTGCTAGGTCAAGCGGTTTCTCTCCTGCCTCCTCGTGCCGTCTCTGTATGCTGGCCAGCTTCTCTTTATAGTCACCGGAGTCCAAGGCAAATGCTATGAGCGAGCTTGGCTCATCCTCACGTACGATGATATCACAGTCTGCAAAGACGTGGTCAGACATGGTGAGTGGATAATCGAGAGGTGCCCAGCCGCTGGCTGATCGCTCGGACCAAAAGTTCGTCAACAGTCTCAATAGCGTACTCCTTTCATGTCTCGGTAGCTCCTTCAGGTCCATAGACTCATCCTCAGGTGAATGTTTAATCATATCATCACTCAGATCTGCGATATGATGCCCGTCAACTGAGGTGCGTTCTTCGTCGCTATGCCCTTCTTCAGCCTCGGCTTCCGATACGTTATGGTCGATGTCCTGAGACTGGCTTGCAGCCGGTTCAGGGGCTGGCGGTTCGGAGATTGGCGGCTGTGGACGTTGTTCCTCGTTTGAAGGGGCCCTCGTGGAGTCCTGGCTTCCTCGCCCTGACTCGTCCGTCGAGAGTCGTGAGACCGATGAGAGAAGGTCGTCACCCTCAGCAGAAGGCTCGCGTTCTTCAACTGCCTCCCGAACGTTCTTGTACACTTCGACGATAGGTTTCGACGAAGCAAGGGGATACGCACGGGAGTGACTACCCTTTGCAGCTCTTTGCGCTCGCTCACGCTGTCGCTCTTTCTCGAACTCACGGCTCAGTTGTTCAAAATGTTTCGCTAGAGATGATACGCGGTTCTTCTTCGTAGGGATTGAGCGAGGTATCAGAGACTGACCCGGTGCGAGCCGAGCAGTTCGAAAAGCGCTAAGATTAAAACGTTCTGACAACCGTTTATCTGAGTTCTTCGATTTGAATTCCAAAGGTGGGCTCACAGTGCCACTAGACCGTTGAAGTTTGCCCGGACCAAGTCTAGTGCCTTTGATAGAATCATGCGCGAAGTCCTTGAAAGGCAGGATAGGCTGTGTTCGTGCGCGCAGTAGTGGCGGAGAAGAGGGCTTTCCATTGCGACGGAAGGAACCTTCTGATAGCCGTGGAATGGAAGAGAAGCCGTGCTGTGGCGTCGAAGGCAATGCAACAGTTGCCTGCTCAACTTCATTGCTCTCTCTGCTGCCCGTATCGCCAACTCTTCCCTCAACGACTACTGGGGCATCAGGCGCCATTTCCGGACTGTTCTGTTCAAATACAGGCTTCGCAAGGTCCGTGGTTTTTGGGGAAGTAGCTAGATCATCTTGGGTTGTGTCAGGTAAAGGATCATTTTGTGTTCCGTTCTCAACTTCAGAGGCCTCTTGGAGAGATTCTTGCGATGCTGAAGCGAGCTCCTCTCTTGGAGAAGGAGTTGGGGCAGCTGAGCGCATCTCATCCACGTTGGTTTGATCATCGGATGATGGTATGACTCTTCTCTTCTCCCCAGAATGCTCCTCAACAACCGAGGTCAGGAAATCCTGTGTTTTCTCAGGGGATAGTGTCATGCGGCGAACTATTCGGGCACCGTCTGGTGTCTGACTGCGCTCGTTTTCGGCCTCGGTTGGGGTTGTCGGTTGCTCGTCATTTGAAGTAAGAGAAGTGACCGAGGCGTCCCGGTCCAGGAATATTTTTTTCAACTGCAGAGTAGCCAATCGTCTGATATCCTTTTCTGATGGAAAGAAGTTCTTCTCGAATTCAGCGAATGCGGTATCCCATTCCACGACTTTCTCCTGAACGGACCGCATCACCTTGTTCAACGGAATGACCTCCCAGTATCGAGAATTCATATACCTTTCTTGCAGTTGCTTGATCATCTGAGTGTGGTCCTCATTGACTTTCTTGGTCATACTCTCAATCTCCATCTTGCAATCTTCCATGAGATCCGGAAGGACGCTTTCGACATTTATTGCTTTGAGCCGTGCTTTGACTGAAAGCATAAATTTGGTTATACGCTGCTCATTTCTCAAATAGACGTCCTTTTTAAGCGTTAGGTCATTATCAACTTTCCAGGTAACCCTGGTTCTGGGAACAATGATTTCGAGCAGGTTTATGGGGTCGTATTGTATGCGAATTGCAATATCTTTGAAGCCAAAGTAGCGTAGATGATCCCGTTGCAGGTCGTGGGGACAAACCCCTGCGCGAGCATGAAGATTCTTGCTCCAGAACGAAAGCTCAAGATACTTCCCAAAAGAGTATTTCCAAGTGCTGTCAGACATGGGGAACACCTGCGTTTCGTTACCGCATATTTTGCAGCAACTCCACATCAGAATCGTATCATGGAAACCTCGAAGTTTTGACGGGAAAGGCTGTGTGAAGATGCTAATCTGAGCTTCTCCGTGCACGTACTGTCGATGGTGCTCATGCATTCGTTTTTCACAACCATTTGCATTGCAGACGCTATTTGCGTTGAGACATATTTCCTCCACATATTGTCCAAGTGTACAGTCAGGCTCAAATACGGTAGCATCTCCATGCTCGTTATAGAATTCAAATGCAAGAAGTTCCGGTCCTGAGCATGGAACTGATGTCGTAGTGCAAACAGTGCTGAACAAAACAACAATGTTCTGGTGCGCGTACGGGTCGAAAAGGCCAACTGTGCCGGAAATATAGGCTTCCCATTGGCGTTTCTGAGTCTGGTAGTTGTGCAGAGCTCGGTCGTACTCCGCGTCATGCACAGCCTGCAACACCTCTTTGACTTTGGGAGAGGCATCTTTGGGCGCCTCGTGGACCATCTCCGGGGTTATAAGACTGAATCTCAAGCTTTTAGTCTTCTCATCAGTCGACTGGGTCTCTTGAGAACTTTGATCCCGAAGACGTTTGAGATAAGCCAGTCTCCGTTCCATTGTTCTCGCGCGCATAAGGAGATAGGGAGGTTCAAATTTGACGAAAGGCGACGCAGATAATAGCTTGGTCTCATGATCTCGAACAATATCCTCATAATACGTCGGCATAGGAACATCATCAGGGACGTCGGCAACGTCGCTGGACATACCCTTTTCTTGCTTGTCAGCCTCGGAAGTCGTTGATTGTACTGTAGCAGAGTCTTGCGTCGACGCTAACGAGGAATATGGTTGCTGGTGCGCCTCATCAAACTTCTTCTCAACCGTAGGCGACGCGGGAATCTGCGCAAATTCGTCCCTCATAACACAAGTCTCCAGCCTGAGGTTATACACAACATATGTCATAAACTCAGTAATTCTCTTGACCTTTGCAAGTATGTCAGCATTACCACCGCGAAGCACAATTGTGCAACCGAGCTCTTTTCGGCAGCCCGAGATGTAGATATATGTCTTGCGTTGCCCTTTGTAGACGTAGGTTTTCACATCAAAACTGCCGCATTCGCTAGTCACCGGGGTCGTCACAAGCTTATCCATAGAAGTAATTATACGCGTTTGCGTGCAACGGGAAACAGCCTCAAGAACCGAAGATTTAACGTTGTACACAGTCGCGATCCCAGCGCGATCTAGCAGTTCCAAAGCCAAACCAGATACGTTTCGTTCAACCAGCAACAAGTTGGGCCGCAAGGCTGATATACGGCTGACCAGATTCTCGAGAAACTCGCGCTCCTGCCGAATAACATGATCCAAGCTCATGAATTGCTGCTGATGCCGCGCGTATTCCAAAGCGAAGCCGATGATGACAATTTTTGGTTGAATAATACTCCTAGGCATGCTTTTGAGCGCAACATTCTTGCTGAAAACCAGGCCTGACACATAGGAGGTATCGCCAGGGCGCCCACCAGGTATTTTCTTTAACTTGATAAAGTGACGAATATCCATATCGTCACCATTCTGAACTTCCGGGTCCACTTCATCAGCTGCCTTTAACAATATTGGAAGCAGTGCGGTCTCCCAACTTTGAGGATGTGGTACCAAGGAGTCATCTAGGAGCTGGCGCAGCAATTTACGAACATGCTGTAAACTAGCTTTCCCCATTTCCACTGGCGGCGCTCCAGAGCCTCTCATAGAGGAGCTTCGAGTCATCTTGAATCCGCTAGTATTCAAAGCCGCAGGTATAGCATGGCCTGGATTCTGGGCTTCATAGGGGTTAAATACAGCCTCTTTGGAAGTACGAGGGGAGTGGCGATGAATGCTGCTGGCAACACTGAGATTGCGACGGCGAGAAGAGCGGGGAAGGTTGGCTGCCCTAAGGCTGTTGATGCTGCTGTCGTCCAGTTCCCGGCCGGAATGAGCAAACCCGATAGTGCTTCGGTCCCCAAACGCGGATCGGCCCTTCTTCATAGAGGCGAAGAACCCACCCAGCATAGTCCTTTCATTATCAACACCACTTTTGGATAATGAACCGTCTGCTGCTGCTGCTAGCAGATTTGGCTGTTCATCCCCACTGGATGCGTCGTCAGAGAGATACTGGGCGAGGTCCGGATCTATTATGTTATCCTTGTGAAAAGCGGGAAGCCGCGCCTCAAAAGGGGAGTCATCTCCATGGCGCCGTTGGAAAGGTGCTCGCTCGTCATGGTAGGGCTTGAAATTGCGGATGACTTGCTGGCGGGAATGGTGGCGTTTGTGGCCCATAGAGTGAGGTCGAGCACTCAAGGTAGACTTCAACGACCTCGAAGACGTGGGTCTCGCTAGAGGCCTGTCCGGACTGATTTCAAGAACGGCTGAGCGGCGGTTATGCCCTTCCCCAGCACGCCTAGTTGCTGGAATAGCCATTGTGGGCGTTTTATTTGATGCGCTAATAGACTGCGAAATGACTGATGCTGCATCGTCATTATCGTCTGCACCCGCGCGTGAAGAATTTCCGGCGCTGAGTTCGGACACGCGAGGATTGGCCAGAATAGGGCTTTGCTCACTGTCCGAGAACTCAGAGGAATCGTCGTCATGGCCATGTATCATATGCTCGCAAGGCTTACACACGCGTATTGTCCCTTGTTGACCGAACTTCTCTCCTGGAATTAGGAGCGTACACTTGGAGTCAAATATCTGGCCACAGGTGCGACAGTGATGTTTTCGCCTGAATGTCGAGAAGGGCTCCCCGCAATGGAAGCAATCCTTTGCATTTTCGTCACGCATCCAGAAATCCTTACTTAGTAATCTACTTCTGAGCTGAGTTACGACGCCGTCGCCGGCATTGGGACGACGGCTTTGATTTCGAGTCGGAATCCTTTCAAAGGCAGTATTCAGGGGCGTGATAATGGTTGGAGAGTTCATAGTAGTGCTGACCGAGGAGATTTGGGAAGTCGGATAACCAGGCAATCGACCGGATCGAGTGATCTGTGGTCTTTCCTTGCTGTCATTTTGGGCTCGCGACCTCAGTGATTCCTTTGACTGAGCCTCCCCATCGATGAACGACATGGACGTAGCCAATGTGGAAGAGGTGCGTCCTTCGGCGTAACCACTATCGTCCCCGCTGGTAAAGTGACTAACGCTGTCCGTTCCAGAGACCGTGGCAGTGGCAGCAATGTCCGGCGGTATTGATATTGCCGAATTTGATCTCGTCCGGTCTGGAGGGAGAATCCCATCCTGTGCCCCATCAATCGAGCGCTTAGCCTTCCGAGTCGAAGACGAGAACCCCGTGTCCGCTTCGCGACCTGTTCGGCCGTCCGGTCTTCTAGAGGTATCTCGAACTTGGCTTCCGCTGTGAGTACTCCCAGTATCCATTACTGCTGGCCCATCGTAGGCGTTATTATAGGCCTTCGCTTGCAAAAGCGGGGAGTGTGTTCGTTGTTGACTCCACCCGGAAGAACTCAAGGACGTTTTTCGTGGAAACTCGTCATTATCGGTGCTACTTGATTCTAGAATTTGCGAGTCATTCAAAGGTTGTAAGGAAGGTGCATCACTCATAGCGCGAGCTGTCTCTTTGATCGCACTGACATGCGCTTCGGTAATTGCCGAGTCCACAGCCCCAGGGTTACTGGAAGCGGCGGGCATTGAGACACTATGAGGCCGTGTAGTCGCGGACGGGGGTACCGAAGCCTTGGATGATATACTTCCAGCCTTGGAGGAGACCTTTGAGGACTTTGATGCGCCTGGCGCAATGGAACCGTCATGGATAGATGGGTGGCTCAAGGAGGTTGGAGAGTTCAGTGCTGAGGGCGAAGGCGAGCCCAGATGATGCTGGGTGTCGAGGGATACGGAATCTGGGGTGCGTTTCGTAGTCAAGCGATCCGACGAGGGACGTTTCGGGTCATCTGTAGACTTCCCCACCCCGCTGACCATCCCTCTCATACCACCGACCGAGGTCCGTAAACGACTATATAGTCCACTCAGGCCGCCCTGAATTTCATCAGATATACTCTTATCATCCACGGCCGACGCCGGAGCGGGCGGGCTCGCAAACTCGTTGAACACGGTGAGGGCATCGGACTGGTAGGCTGCCGTATGTATCTGGTCGAGAGCGGCGTTCAAGCTGTCGCGTTCCGCTTGTGTCGATAGAGATGCGCGCGAACTTCGTCGACCAAGTGGAAGGAAAATCGAGGATGCCGATGGACTGGACGTCCCTTGGGACGCTTGGGGCGCCATCTCCAATTTCTGGCCTCGGAGACAAAGCCAACGCGTTAACAAGAAGAAAGCGTCGTTGTGAAGACCACCAGGTATGGATCACCCGGTCTGCGTTAGTACAAAGAAGCGGTGGCGAGCATGAAGGCTAAGCTAT
Source organism: Aspergillus incahuasiensis (assembly GCA_003719405.1). Classification (NCBI taxonomy): domain Eukaryota; kingdom Fungi; phylum Ascomycota; class Eurotiomycetes; order Eurotiales; family Aspergillaceae; genus Aspergillus; species Aspergillus incahuasiensis. The sequence continues at coordinate 18,417 of RHLP01000624.1, forward strand.
TGCGGAGACGCTTTGCGTTCCGTGCTTTGCAGAATTTCCGTGTAAACAAAAGCCATGCGGGAGACAGCTGTGCATCTTTGAATATAATAATCGCTACATTCAGTATCAGCTGCGAAGCACGGGCCCATGGACGAGCTGGGCAAGGACGTTGAGATGAGGGGAGGTGGGTAACAGGCAAGTGTTGATTCTCTCCTACAGTCCGGGGCCAGGCCTGGAGCCCGAGTGCCTAATCATGAAGAATGACGTGGGCCGTGGCTGATGCTACTACAGTGTGGCTAGTGCGCCTGCCCGCGATCTCGAGCTCTGGTTGTGGCTGTGACAACGCGACAACCGCGTCGAGCTGATGATAATTTCGGCTGGTCGTCTGTTCGACTCTGGGGAAGGTGAGCAGGCGATTCTTTTGACAGTGGTCATTTGACCGACGACATATCTTCACTTGTGAATGACATCTCTACCGACTCTTCCAAATTTCCGATGCGCAGCCTCTCATCGCAAATCCGTAACTATCAATGCACAATCTGACCCAACTCGGAGGAATACCATGTCGTGTACGGCCGCCAATGATTTCACAGCCTCGTTCTGGCTGGTTTTACAATGAGTTCCTCGAGTTTCTGGATCTCAGACTTCATTGAACGTTGTCTTTTCAGCTACGTGACGGGGCAAGACCCCGGTCCGGAGTGGGAAGACGATAAAAGCAATATTCGGTTTCCCTCCCGCACCCAGCGTACTGCGCGTGTCACTGACGTAGGTTATGTCTGAGCTTCTTGTTGGTATTTAGCTGATGGTCTCATTTATCTGTAGTGGACTTCAGACAACGATGTTCTCAAGCCCAGAGTGACCGACTTAGATACGCAAATCGATGCCATCTTGTCCCAAGAATCATTGCAGCAGTATACTAGTGATTGCCCAGATAAGCCGCTCAGCAAGGCTAGGTGTCATAACTACACAATTCAGCTGGACAGTTTCGAGCTGGTCTACCCATATACAGCACCAACCCCTAATATCCATCTATATGTCAAGCGGTTTAGCATCGTGTGGGCGTCAGGCAAAGCCAGGGACGCGCCAAGGGGGAAATTTGTCGCCAACAAACCAGCTCTGAATAAGCTGTCGAAGAGAGTGCAGGTTTTCATCAAATCCCGGCTTTTGCCAAGCCAGGAGACAACCACCACAGTAGACGGCAGCAGGCAGAGCGAGTACAGCGGCATCCCTTCTCAGGCAGTCAATGACCATGCACATCATTCAAATCTGATTTCCCAGTTGACTCCCCGCCCCCCTCCGAGATCTCCGAAGAAAAGGCCAATTCACGATGCGCCGCCCCCGGACAAGCTATTATTGGCACACCTCGTGCAGTCGCGAGCATCAGAGGATAGACAACTTAGTGGAGAGAAGTCTACTAGTGCGCCATCACCAAAGACAAATGAAGTTCCAGGCGCAGTTGGTAATCGCAGTCATCCGTCTACAACCAATGAGCCTCAGACGTCACATGAAGATCCCACCACACGAGCACCTAGCGATCAAGCAGCACTGAAAGAAGCGAGGCCAAATGCACCCCAGGCTATGAACAGCCAACCTCACGAGTATCTGGCCAATCAGACTACACTAACTCCAAATGCAGCGCGACAATCACCGGAGAATGACGTCGAGAGATCAAGATCCCCAGATTCATCCGAGAGGCAACTACTATTTGAAGTAAGCCAGGTTGATCCATGGGAAGGTATGGATGGGATTAGCAGCATTGACGTTACCGTGCCCGCCGACCAATGGGAGCTTCTAGACCGCGACCCAAAGCCGTGGTATCCGCCTCCAAAAGGATATCCAGAAGGCTCTGATATTGTACCGCCGGCACTACTGCAGGAATGGAATGAATTGGCGCTCCGCCGGAATCAGGCTAAAGCGGACACGCGAAAATCTGTGGAAGACGAACACCCTGGCCCGTCCAGTACATCGACCAACGAATCGTCTTCCGGCTCTGTACGTTCTGACTCTGCACATTCCGGCGAAGCTATTGATTGGAGCTCATCGCCTGACCGGACCCCAAGCCGTGGTGTCTTGCCGAGGGACAGCAGTCCCTTGAGAGCTGAAATTAAGAGTCGTCGAAAGTCCCGGAACCCAGAAGACCAGCGTGATCTATCGAACATCAACCTAGGCCTACAGACTATCGAGGAGAACCCAGTGTCTCAACTCGGCGGAGTGGCAGAAGAGGCCACCGGGGTGCCGGAAGTAGGATACAGTGAGCCGACCGCGGAAGTTGCTCAAGAAATCGCTAGTGATGGCGAGCAGGTGTCCGAGGACCGCATGTCCGACCAAAAATCGATATCTGATGATAATAAGTCTAGCCCAGATGTGGACAATGCGCCGGATGCTGAATCCGCTGCGCAAGGAATAGTTCGCGGTGAGGATGGGCATGATACCGATGGTAGTTCGAATCCGGAGATGAACGAAGCACGGAACCCTGAAAACATTGCCCCGAATTCTACTCCCGATAACCATGACTCTGGCGGCCACTCTGAACCTGAAGATGTTGAGATGATCAATGCGCCAAATACTGCGGACATTGTTCCAGACCCAGTCCGCCATGATAGTCACGAATCTGACGATAGCTCTGAATCAGAACTGAGCGTTGCAATTCCTCAAGCATTAAGTGGTAGCACTCAACAGGGAGCGTCGACTCAGGACGTAATATCAAGTTCGGGCCCATCCCTTCCTGAATCTGCGAGGCAGAATATTCAGGTTGCTGAGACCCCAGCAGGTCGTAGCAGATCACAGCCTGTCGTGTCCAGCCATGAGTCTTCCAGGGCTGTTTTTGATAACGCCGGAATGACTCAACCTGACAAGTCCTCCTCTCAATCACGCATTCTCAACACATACGCCACCCACGAGGGAGATAGCAAAGAAGATACGTCACAGGAGAGCTCCAAGTCTATCCCAGCGACTGCACCAGATCAGCCAAACTTTGTGAGCTTAATAGGAACACCTTTCAGCAGCCAAGCCCCGGCAACTCAGCCGACCCCATGGTCAGCATCAGACTCGATTTACACATCATCAGGACAGCAGGCTGTCGATTCGAGCCTGCATGCCGTTCCTACGTACCACTCACAATCATCGAAGGCATTTTCATCCTATCGTGATTTGCCTCCGTCATCCATGCTGTCGTTGGACGACCCTATATCTGCACAGGCTACGCCTCTAAAGCCTGACCGCGCGTCTCCACTCAAGCGGTTCGCATCCGAGATTGACAGTGGCCACGGCTCGCCCTCGAAACGAAGCAAGGTTGATCACAAGCCTACCACGCTCAAAGTAGAACGCGGACTCGATGAGCATATCGTCGCCCGTCATCTAAATTACATCATCAACTCGGCACAGTCTATCAAAGCAGTGGAAATATATAAAAATTTCAAAAGCAACTACCCAAGCTATACTGGAGATTACGAGCATTTCACCAAGCTGTGTTCCAGACTGCAATCTTTTCGGGAACACGGGAGCTTGCGAAGGTCCTTTCTGTGGGATGATTTCATTATCCAACATCTGGAGAATTATTCTTCATACCTTGAGGAATGTCAAAGCACCCACACCCAGCCTTTGAAGTATGAAGATTATTTTGCGGAGTCCTTCTCAAAGCCAACTTATAAGAAGCGCATGCTCGACGTCACGGATATCAGCGCTTGTGCCGCGCAGGTTGTCACCATCGATAAGCCCATTGATAGATCGCATGGGCTGAATGATACAAAGGCATCGTTCACGGCGAGCCTCAGGGACCAGCTTTCGAATTTTCATACGGATTCATTCGCCGCCGAAGAGCCGCTGTCACAGGATAGGCAGTTCGGGAGCGGTCAGAATGAATCCGAATCTGAATCGGTATCGCAATATAGCATTCCTGACAGTGAGCCCGCTCGCGCTGCCGCTCGGGAAGAGGAGCATCTAGAGGATATGGCCAAGTATTCCACTGTATGGGAAGAAAGCGACGAAGAAATGGAAGACGCCAGCACAGATGTCGAAATCGACGATACGGTCCACGAAACGGCCAGCGTCGAACTAGGCGAAGACGAGACCCCGGCTGTCCCAAAGCCTGGGCAAAGCAACTTCCATGCAGAACCATTACCTGAGAGCCATGTTGTAGACGAAGCCTCTACTGCCTTAACTTCAGTTCAACTTGAGTCTCATCCAGCGCCATTACCCGAGCGGCATGCCCCAGAAATATCTACTACCTCAACTCGAACTCGGAGCAAGTCTCAAACAGAGATATTACCGGACAGCCTAGTCCCAGATGAGACATCAGCTGGTGCCACTCCAGCTCAAAACCGGCCTCTTGCAGAGCCAGTATCAGGCAGCCTGCAGAAAGTACCAGACGCTGAGATTGACAAAGCCAATAAACCTGAGCCAAATCGGACACTCAATAAGGTTCCCACAGAGCCCACGCCAGGGAAGCCAGCTCCCGCAATTGCTTCCAATGCAGACGCAAACATGGTCCCAGATAATAACAAAGCCAGCGAGCCCGCTCCTCCCCCAACTCCGCTGCGAAGCAAGAAACCTCCTCTTTCAGGTCCAACTCCAAAGAAACCAGCTCCAGACGCAACGTCAGGCATCGAAGTCGTGGTCAGAACCCCAGCTCGAGCCAGGCCCGCCAACACGGACAAAGACAAAGACGTCGAGGCCGCGCCAGTCCCAACTCCGCCACGAAGCAAGAAACCCCTTCCAGGTCCAACTCCAAGAAAACAAGCTTCAAGCGCAGGCTCAAGCACCACACCCACCAAAGTCGAAGTCGTGATTAGAACCCCATCTCGAACCAAGCTCAACATCACGGACAAAGACATCGAGCCCGCGCCTGTCCCAACTCCACTCCGGAGTCGACCTTCGGCACGCCCATCCCTGAAGAAAGTTGCCCCGGCCTCTGTTCCAGTTAAAGAGGACCGTACAGCTGGTGCCTCGCAGGACGAGCAGGCAGAAGATGATAACGATGGTTCAGAGAATGACGAGGATTATGTGGCTGAAGAATCTACCGACGATGAAGACTCGGAGGACTCTGGATCACCAGAAGACTCAGAAGATTCAGAAGACCCAGACCATGAGGTACTCAAGTCAGACGTCCACTCAGAGGACTCTGGATCATCAGAAGACTCGGAAGACTCAGACCATGAGGTACTCAAATCAGACGGCCACTCAGACACCGACGCCGACGAAGCCCGAGCCATAGCCGGAACTGTACCAAACGACGCAGAAGACATATCCGAAGAGATATCCGAAACCTCAAGTGAGGAAAGCGAAAACTCAGCAGAAGCAGAAGCTGCAGAAGGCTCGGAAGAAGAAGGAGAAGGAGGTGAAGAAGAAGAATCGGAAAACGAAAACTGGTTCACTTCGCTCCGGCACATCTTCCCCACACACCGAGACCCCGTCTGGTCCGACGACCCGCACACGCCCTTCAAACAATGGGCGCGCGCGGACCAGGACGTCTTCTCTGTTCGCCAGCGGCGCGGGGGCTTCAGGGTCCCGGTTGACGAGAAGGGGGTCATTGGGCGGTTTCCGCGGGCTTGAGCTTAGGTTTACGCTTAGCATTGCTTGGCTTGGTTTGAGGGGTTAACCGGTGGGTTGTACTCGTTGAGTAGCGGATGAAAGCCGAATCCTACAGCTATGTATGAGTGAATTGCGGACTACTGGACTAGTTTGCTTTTATCCCCATCTGCGTTATCGATATTCACGGCTCGATGTATCCATACACATGCATGCATGGTGCAGGATTAGTATTACATTAGCATTTTAGAGCGAGGGGTTTATTCGCGAGGCGAGGGGGGGCATTGTCAGTTCGCGCAGCCTATGATACTAGAAATCTCATCTTATATCGACTTATATAGATTGATAAATGAAAGTGAATTGAATGATTTGAATTCGCTCTCAAGGAGGGTATCGTTATCGTACGTAAAGCAAGTAAGACCTATCTATATCCATCCCAGTCCAGTCCAGTCCATACCGAGCCTATAGATAATAGATAATAAAACAAAATCGAAGAAAAGGACGAGCCTTCCAATCCAGGTCCAGGGTCCATATCCATATTCATATTCATATCCAAATGAAATGCAACCCAAGGCATATTCCAGGTATAAATCGAGTCAGTGCAGTGCAGCTTGCATAATGTCGTTACTCCGTGTGAAGAGAAATCGAGCCGGAAGACGGTTTTTTTTGGTTTTTTGGTTTTTTGTTTCTTAGCTGTTTTTGTTCTTTTTATCGTCGTTTAGACGTGGCGGAATGGCTCGTAAGAGGTTGGATGTTGCTGCGCGTGCGCAGGGTACTGGGGAGCAGTGGTCTGGTAAGGCGGGTGAGGAGACGGGTAGCCATCGCCGACGGGCTCGTAGGTGTAGGGGGCCTTCTCGGCGGTAATGCCGCCACGGTTGCGGCCGTGGCGGTGGTTGTACGGCGAGCGGCCGGAGCAGCAGCACGAGCTGATAGCCCAGAACAAGGCGGCGGCGAGCGAGAAGGCGGTCGCGAGCCAAGTGGCGGCGTAGATGTTGCGGCCCATGTGTCCTTCGATGCCGTACGGCTTAACCTTATCGTTGAAGACACCCCTGATGACGGCGAACATGGCGGTTGATGTGGCCGAGGCGGCGGCGGTAAAGAGGAATGCGGCGATGGCCATCAGGGTGGTCACGCACGAGCCCCAGCGGCTGAAGATGGCGGTGATGCCGAGGAGGATCTCGAGGCCTGTGGCGGCGAAGGCGATGATGTAGGCGATGGACATCCACTTGGAGACGTTCTTGTAGACGTTCAGCGACTTCTGCAGGTCGCTGGGGATGGCGTTCTCCAGGCCGAGGGTCTTGAGGTTCCAGATGTCGACGGGATCGAACCAGAACTGGGCTTCTGGGGAGGAGCAGTTGGAGACCTTGTAGGTGGAGTTGTTGGTGACGTTGCCCTGGCAGTAGCCGAAGAGGCCGATGTTGTAGAAGTCGGGGATGTTGAAGTACTGCTCGACTTCTTCGAGGGCGGAGCCGAGGTCGCCATCGTCCACGGAGATGTTTAGGTCACTGAGGACGCTGGATACGGAGTCTGAGACGGTTGTGGAGCCATTTAGATCGCGGAGATCGGCCTGGGACGTTAGTCGCGAACGGTGGCAGCAAGACGGGGAAACAAACCCTGAAGAAGTACAGGTCTCGCACAGAGTTGGTGCCCTTATTAGTCGACCCCAGCCCAACGACGATGAGACATATTAAGGCGGCGATGGTGAGGACATATGGCGTGAAGATGCAGACGAAGCGGCCGGCTTTACCCATTTTGGCGGCTGCTGTGGTTGTAGTTGAAGAAAGGTTGAAGCGGTTGAAGCAGTTGAAGCAAGGCTGGTGATGACAAAGGACAAGAGGATCTGATAGCTGCAGGAGACGGGCGAGGCACGATATTTATCAAGGGCTGGAGATGAGCTGGAAAGCGAGAGGCGGGCGCAGTGTGACTTCGCCTCTTTCTAATTTAAGCCAAAGCCAAAACATTCATCGCCGTCTGTGGCTGATCTTCGTCCGCGCTAGCCTCGTTTGGCACTACCACGCGTCACTGACGTTTCCAGCCTCGAGCGAACTACGGAGTATCGAGGTCCAGCCATCTGTATATGATTCTGACGGGGCATGGCTCAATGGCTTATTGCAGATAATGGTATAGTTATACTGTCTGTCTTCTCAACACCTAACAAGGTCAGGTATGTAGATGTCGGCATTGCAGGCTTCACCATTCCAGGCTTGGCGCCGTTGCAGTCCCCACGCCGCCCTGATCCAGATTTCAGGCAGAGCTTCGTAATCCCCCGGCCCGTGGTTTGGCTGTTACGCCTGCCACTGTCACTGCTCAGCCCCGAAGACTCTGCACTAGGCATCGACATTATCCATTGCAATACGCGTCCCAGATGTTTTCTCTCGATAGTGCGTCGCCAATTTTTGAGATTCGGCAATCCAGATACCATACCTAGCAGTCTGGCTTGCGGCTGTGAGCACCAATCTCCGGTGCGGCTGAGCTCAGCCCTGGGAGTGGGCCTGCTGGGGTCCGCAAGTTGCAAGCTCTGTTTCTGCCTGAGGGATGAGGCAGCGGTTTGTTTCAACACCAGCCACCTCTCGGGCTATGGCAGCCATGCATGTTTCGTGACCTCATTATTGGTCGATCGCAGTCGTCATTTCATTCTTGGCTGCGGAGGACGGGATATTGGCATGGCATTGCAATCTTTTGATCTAGACTGTTCTGTTGGGCATCTCGCCAGTTCCTCATCAACAACCAGAGATGCCATGCTGTGATTGGGAATTCCTCATCGCGTTCTTCATCAATCATTTAGCCGATATACTATATGGAGATATTTTATTACGCTATGGATGACTAGCTAGAGTATACGGATACTGCGTTGATACAGAATGCGCAGACGAGCAGTGTATATATTTCGTACCATGCAGATCAATCATGCGCATATATATGTTATGAGTACCAACGCCAAACCCCAATGCCAGAACCCACCTTAAAACCGCGAATAACTCGCCCTCTTCGGCGTCAACCGCAACATAATCGCATCGGTATCACGCTCTCCCTGCCCCGTCGCTCCAGGCCCACTCCCACCACAAGCATCCCCATTCGCATTCCTCGCCTGATACTGATACCGCCCCGAGGAGCCCCCAAACACAGTCGCCAGATGGCGCATGGCAAACGGCTTCAGCGCGGGCACACTGGCACACAGAATTCCCGCATTGACCTCGATGTACGACCAATAGAACTGCTCGGTGATATCCCACGTATAGTCGGGCGAGGACAGCGCGCTCAGCATCTGCAGCGTGCGCTGGATGGCGATGGCGCAGACGAAGATGCCCGAGGAGAAGATCAGGACGACGGAGACGCGCTGCGCCAGTCGCATGTTCAGCCGCATGATGACGGGGATGGGCAGGACGAGCGTCGCGGCGTCCATGAGGATGTTGGCGACGCTGAGGACTGTCATGATGGTGCGCGTGTCGATGCAGTGGCCGGTGGTGATGGTGACGTCCCAGTTTTGGGGGATGGGGTTGCAGCGGAAGAGGAAGAGGAAGGTGTACACGAGTACGTAGCAGGTTGTTATTCCCATGAGGGTGAAGGTGAGTGTGCGAAACCAGGGTTGTGGCGAGAGGCGTAGGTAGAAGGCGAGGATGGAGAGCTTGGAGAGGACGACGGCCCATGCGTAGAAGATTGTTGCGACGAGCGTCCACTGGGTTGGGTCAGGTGTTAGGGAGTAGGGTAGATGTGGAGGGAGAGTGTGCTCACGATTCCGAGTCCGGGGTTGTATTGAGCCATCGTCACGTCCCACATGTGTAGGCCGACCCCGGCTTCCATGACTGTGGTTGTCAGTATACTACACCCATGGTCATATGTGAGACTATTAGGGCGAAGACGAACTCTTAAACGAGATCGGAATCAGAATAATCGAGCAGACTGCAGCACAACACACGAAGATATCATCCATCTGGAACCGCGCGGTCGTGAGGAAGAAGCGCGTATACAGCCGCAGTGCAACGACAGCCAGCGCAATCAGCGCCGTGGCGATTGCGCACGCCGCCATGTTGGCCTGGATCGAGTCGCCCTCGAACCGCTTCGTGCCCGCCGGCGGGTCGGCCATGTATGTTGTTTCTGCGGAAGCCATGGTTCTGGTATGGATGGATGGGCTTCACGCCCAAAGTTTGGCACAAGAGAGATACAAATGAGTGACAGTACAAAAGTACGGAAATGGAAAGGGTGGGAAGGATTTCGTGACTACATCGCATGGCTTGCCCGAGGTACTTTATAATTACCATCAGGCCGTCTGGACGCAAGATAGACTAGACAGACCTGCAGATGACAGGTATACTCCGTAGTCTATACGAGGTACACTGCCTGCTTGCAGAGGCACGGCCGGAAAGTTCCACATGTCCTAGCAGCCATGTTAACCATAGCCACCATACTGGACAGTTACTGCGACAGGTGAAATTCGCTTGCACACAGGCCAGCAAGCGGGCAAAGAATCCGACTCCGTCAAGAGGATGCAGATCCCAGCACGGACTGACACGCTGCAGCTGTCAAAACACGATCGGCGCCGGCTAGTCGGGTCCACTAACGGCCAGTGGCCTCTCATCGGCCGGCGGGAGGCTTTTCGCCCGAATGCCTTTGCGCCCCTGACCGGGGTATGCTGGGCTAAGAAGCGCCATGGCCGGGTGCGACGCACTAGGCAGGGTTGCTCGGGGTAATGGTATCAGGATCAGGATCAGGATGGGTCTGGCAATTGCACCCTCTTGAAGGGTAGGAACGGGATTCAATGCTGTTTGTCTGTCACCGTTGCATCCGGACTTGCTCTTATTCTAAAGGAGTGCTGGAACTCGAGGATGATGGAAAAGGAGGTTCAACGGCTGGCGACGGGAGAGTGACAGCTGGAGACACCAAGTGGAGATCTCCAACTCCAAGTAATCTACATCCCGCTGATTGGCACGCCACTACGCAGTATAACTTGCTCTACTCCGAGTATTCACTAAGAGCAGGGAAAGAAGCCCGAGCAGCGTGGGCCCAGGCACCGAGCCGAAGTGTATGTCGCTGTAACGGTTGCTATCCCCGGTGGAGTATAATAAACCTGTCCTCGCTCTCCTTCTAAGCCCGAGTCTGCCTCATTAAGATCCCGTTGCATTGTTGACTCTTGGAGGCGACCATGGCCCTCGAGTATGTCACTTCTTTGTCCCCCGCAGCCCTCGTGGGGGTCGTCACAGTCCTGATCTCGGCGTACTGGCTCGCAACCTACGCCAGCCTCTACTGGCTACATCCCCTATCCAAATACCCCGGCCCGCCGCTCGCCGCCGTCTCAGAGCTGTGGTATGCGTCGGCGTGGACAGGCGGGTTCTGGAATCGCCGAATCCAGGCCGCCCACCGGCGATACGGCGACATTGTGCGCATCGCGCCCAACGAGCTGTCGTTCGCAACCGCCCAGGCCTTCCGCGACATCTACGGCGCCCCCTCGAGAACACGCAAGCTCTTCCCCAAGTCCGATCGGTTCTATGACAACGGCTACCCGAACATCGCCTTCGTGCGGGACCCCGAGGAGCACGCCCGCCAGCACAAGGTGTTTGCGCCGCAGTTCCGCCCCTCTGCTGTCCGTACGCAGGAACCGATTGTGCACGCCCATGTCGACCTGTGGGTGCACCAGATTGCGGCGCGAGGTCGCAACGGCGCCGTCCCGCTCGATATGTCCAAGTGGTTCGAGTGGCTGACGTTTGATATCATTGGCGAACTCACCTTTGGCGAGTCCTTCAACGCCACCCGCAACAACAAGAGCCACCCCTGGGTGTCCATCCTCCTGGACGCCACCTACAGCGGCTCCATCTTCAACCTGCGCAAGCGGCTGGCCTTCGTGGGCCCCTTGCTGCGCTGGATGCCGTACGTCTCGTCGACAGCCCGCGCGGCAGTGGACTCCATCACGCAGCACGGCGCCATGACGCTCGCCCTGACCCGCAAGCGCATCGAGGCTGGCCCTGCGCGTGCCGGCGTCGACGACTTCCTCGCGCACGCCATCCGCGCAGGCTGGATGTCAGATACAGAGCTCGCCAACCAGGCCATGGTCATGCTGACGGCCGGCGCAGAGACCAGCGCCACGGCCCTAACAGCCGCGCTGTGGTACCTCTCGCAGCCGGAGCATGCACGCTGCCTAGAACGGCTGCGCTCCGAGGTGCGGTGCGCTTTTGCTAGCGCGCCTGAAGTCACCGGCGATGCTACCGCACAGCTTCCCTACCTCAACGCCGTGCTGGACGAGACGATGCGGCTCTTCCCCCCATCGCCGGTTGGCCCGCCCCGCGTCAGTCCCCCGGGCGGCGAGACTGTGGACGGCACTTTTGTTCCTGGCGGCGTGTACGTATCCGCTGATGTCTGGGCTATTCACCACGATGCACGTGCTGTAGGCGAGCACCCCGATGAATTCAGGCCCGAGCGGTGGTGCGATAGCAACGCCGCGGCGAAGCCGTACACGGTGCCCTTTAGTATCGGCCCGCGCATGTGCATTGGTGTGACGCTTGCCTGGGTTGAGATGCGCATTGCGCTGGCTAGGCTGGTGCTGGCCTTTGACTGGGAGCTGGACGTGGATGCTGTTGGTGGGAGCGGGAGTGGAGATTGGGTGGAGGAGGCGAGGCTTAAACAGCTGTGGCAGAAGGCGCCTTTGAGGATGCGCTTCCGGCCGGTGAGCACGTGAGATATTTGCTCTTATGCTTGCCTGATGTGCTAGCCTTACAAGTATGAGGTTAGAGGTTAGAGGTTAGGGACTTGTAGCCTTGTACCTAAGACTTAATGAATGGTGTTGACTCAATCAAGTTCAAGGGCCCAGTCTTGACTAGCATGCTGGTCGCTAGGTCCCCGAGGAAAAGACAAGTCCTGGAACATCTATATACAGCACATGAAAAGTTCAAGGCATATACGCCTCCAGTGTGCTCAGCATGCTCTCATACGCAACACCAGTCGAGGGCTCCATGCTGTACATGTAATCACCCCACCAAGGCCCAGCAGACCACCACAGCGCACCGAGCCAAACATCATCGTTCTCCTTCACCGAGTCCAACAAGCCCTTGATCGCCGTGCGGCACTGGTCATTGTCTCCGCCCGCAAACTCACCTAGCACGCCTAGCTTGTTGTTGTCCTTCAGCCACTGCGTCGCAGAGCTAATTCTCTCTTCGCCAATTGTGGTCGACACACAGGTCTCGGATGTCCCTGACCCGTCTGAGTCTAGGTACTGGTGCATCTCGTAGACAATCTTGTTCTGCGGGTCTGTGAGCGACTTGAGGTTGTCGTTGTTCTCCGTCCAGGTCCAGGCGCCCGTGTACGAGTTGCCCTCGACGAAGATGTATTGCGAGGTGGCGCCTGCCGCGCGGATGCCGTTGATCGCCGCTTGGTTGAGGTTTAGAACTAGGGTTTGGTCCATGTCGTGGTATTCGTTGTCTGTATTCGTTGAGTTAGGTTTTGTTAATTGGGGTAGGTGTTGGACAGTATGGACGTACTGGTGTCGAAGATGACCTTCTTGTTGTCCGCAAACTGGGTGGCAACGTTCTGCCACCAGGTCTTGAAGTCGGAGGCGGTGCTGATGATCTCGCCGTTGCTGCGTAGAGTGTTAGGTTTGGTGGAGCCAGGACAGAGAAAAGGACATACAATCGGCCGTAGTTGTGGGGATCGAGGATGGCCCAGGCTCCTGCCTCGGTCACTGCGTTGACGACCTGACTTGTTAGAAAGACACCGGTGTGAAGAGCGATCAACGTACCGAGGTCAAGTTCCCTAGGTATTCCTCGTCAAAGGAGCCCGTGATCTCGGACGTCAGGCGCTCCATGAGGAAGGGAATGCGGAAGGAGTTGAAGCCCTTGGAGATGAGGGTCGAGATGGCCGAGGTCTCAGGGAAGACGTAGTCGGTGTTCTGCAGTGCTTGTTAGCCTCCTCCTAAGCAACCGACTCCGAATACGTACATAGGTACCGGGGATGTTGGACTCGCCGAACTCGGCACCAGACTCGCTGACGCCAAAGACTGCGTGGATTAGCAAGACTGAGAAGGCTGTCTGATGGAGCCTGGAGACATACAGGTAAAGCCAGAAGATCGCTTTCCCTTGAGCTGGGGGGCAGCCATCGCGGAACCAGCCGCGGCAGCAACCAAAAGAGCGTTGAGCTTCATGATGGAGAAGGTGGAGAGAGAATGAGAAAAGAAAGGAAGAAAGAAAGAAAGATAGACGCGTCAAGCGATCCGAAGGAGTGGCAATGCTTTTTGAAGAACATCATGAGAAGGGCAGACCGGCCGTCTTAAATACCGACTTCCATGCCCAAACGCCCTGACATCCGGCTTCCACTCCAGATCCAGATCCATAACGGATTCTGGGCTCGACCCGCGTGCACGAAGCAAGTCAAGCTCCAGAAGCCGTCAAAGTGAAACGCTGGAAACTTCGTGGTGGATGAGGCCGAAGAGGATGAAACAGGACGGGCCGTGTCCACTCGGGAAATGATTGTCCTGCGCTCAGGCAAGGCTTCATCCCTCACCCGCGTCTGGCATGAGTCTGCGCTCTATTTGAGTGATATGATGTTGATTCAGGGCTGAGCAGTTAATCTCGCTTGGAGTGCTAAGCGTTGCCTAGGGGCCCAAGGGACCGGCCTGTGAATACGCTGTACCTCTAAAGCAGAGGATGTCTTGGCTCCAGGGAGTCAGCCGGTTGCGTCCTTTTCACTACGGACATGATTTCCCCCGGGCTGGAATAATAAAAGGAGATCTAGGCAGAAACACAGCGGTGCAGAGGACGGGCAGAGCATGGTTTGGAAGAAACTACATCTCTGTAAGCCATGGGAACTGGAAGATTGGACGGGGCGTTGAAGCTGACATCATTTCTATTCTACCGTATATACAAGTCTATAGTCCTATCGCTTGTCTAGCCATATACATTGTTTGTCTAAAGTTTGACAGCAAATAACTCCATTCCAACTCCGCAAACAAACAGCTTCAGTCCCCCCTCGTCACGAACGACATCCAGCGCGGAAATGTCAGCAACAGGGCTATAACGGTCCAGCAAATTATGCATTTGAACTCCATCCAAAGACGGACCACCCTGCATATCAATAGACACCCGCCAGATCTTGACGCGGTGGTCGTTCCCAGAGGAGGCCACGTGCAGTTGTACCTTCCCATCGCCGCTGGTGATCGACTCCTCAATCGCCTTGACAGCGTTCACGGACGCCGTGTGTGCGTCCGGAATCGTGATTGTTGCCGTGCGGCCTGCTTCGCTTTCTGTGTCTGTGTGTAGCAGCGTGAGAGTAATGGCGTTGTCGTCGCCTCCTGCGAGTAACAACGTGGTGCCGTTGGCGAGGTGGACTATTTCTATGCTCTTGATGCAGTTCGAGTGGACTCGGTGTCTGCTCTCACAGGCGATCGTTTCCTCATTTATGGAGAGGGAGCTGAGTGGCTGTTTCAGGCGCAGCGTTTGGCTTAGGTGGTAGAATTTTTCAGCAACGGTGGTGATGTCCCAGAGCGTAAAGTGCCCGTCTGTGGACGTAGTCACCAGACATACCGACGATGCGGTCCGCAGGAACCGTACTTGGGTGAGGCAGTTGCTGGTGTACGTGCCGTTAGCCAGAAGGGTGAAATAGCCGTCATCGTTGGCACAGGATAGATGGAAGACCTTGATTGTGGAGTTCGAATACGTCAGACAGAGCAGGAAGCTGGCTTCAGCTTCGGAGTCTGGATCTTCCACCTCGAGGACGTCGAAGCATGTCACGCGGAGTTCGGACCTGGGTTGGCTTTTCGGACACCAGCCCTGTAGAGCCGCTGCCAGCCCGAACAATGGAATGGAGCGGATTCTCCACACATAAAAGTCTTCCATTGCGCTGCTCGTGAACAGGAACCTTCCATCCTTCGACCACGCGATGTGCTGCGGCGCCGAGTCATGCGCTGTCAAGACACGTTGAGTCTCCAGTGCTCCCCATGGACCTTCCCGTAGTGGCGATTTAGGCGCGAGGATGCGCAGCGTTGTGTCCTCCGAGCCAGTAACCAACAGGGGACTGCCGTTGGCGGGCTGAAATGTGCCCAGCGCTTTGGCCTCTCTTCCGTGCGCGCCAGCGCGTATCGAGCGTGTGGCCTGGGCATTGATATGTGCAGCGTTGAATCCGCCCTTGGACCAGAGCAGTAGACCTTCCCCATCTGATTCGCTGGGGTGGAAAGCCCAGCGTCGGTGTCCACCACCGCAGTCAACCTTTGCAATCTCTGACAGCGTAGTCTCGTTCCATACAACAAAGCCCGTGCCGCCAAACCCGTAGAGAATGAGATCGTTGGATTTGTTGATGTAAGCACCCTCAACATTGAACCCCGAGGCACTGGGGGAGTGCACAGTCCGCAAAGCTACGGCATCTCCGGAAATATTCAACACGTTGACACGGTAGAAGCCATCCCGGCCACACGTTAGGAAGTACTCCGACGGCGTACTCTTCGTGGGCGAGAGTGACGTAAACGGGATGATTCTCGTCAGTCCGTCTTTGCTGTGAACTCTCGCAACTTTCAAAAGAGGTTCAAGTGAGCCGGTCTGCTGCATTTTGTACACCACGAACGAACCGTATCTAGAGCCCATGCCTAGGTACTCGTTGTTATGGATTAGGGAAACACTCGAAATGTCAAATCCTGGCGGGACATGCAGTGTCACCTTTTCCACACGAGGCTCCGTAGCGGAGATATGCACGTGGAACAATTCGGCCGTATCGAGTTTGGTATATGTTGCTAAGAAAGTTACGATGGCTCGGTTATCCGCTTCTGTGCGGTAAGACAAGAAGTATAGACCAACTGGTCGTTGGCCCGTTGTTGCAACACTGGTTAAGGAACTCGTTTTGTGATCATATAGCCGAATAAGCCCCAGTTTGTTTCCAAGCAAGGCAACACCGCGGTATGGTAACCCCGCGATGATGGTATAGGAGCTCAAATCTTCCTCAACAAATAGTGTCTCACACGCAATGCGCCGATCAGCTGTATTCGGAGACTCAGTCCAAGCGATCTGAACTTCGCCGTTTGTTGTGACTGCGAGGAAGCGGTCTGGAGTAACAAACTCAAACGCTCTTAATCCGCCGCCTTTGGTGCCTTTTGAGCCCAGTGTACCAGCGATCCGAGTGGTCCGATTGAGACATACTAGTTCCCCAGCCTCCTGAACGAGTTTGAATGTCTGCAAGGCTCCATCGTTTCCTCCAGTATAGACTGTTGTCGAAGGACCTGCCACCAATATCCCAAGTGACCAGATGTGTTTTCCGCTATGAGGACGGAGAGAGCATGTGTTTGTCAGTTCATATTCAGGTTCAGATGACTTCCAGGTGAGATCCCACACCAGGCATTGCGCATCCTCTCCTCGAGAGACCAGACTGATCTTGTTGTTTCTGAACTGTTCCGCAAGAAAATGCACTCCCCAGATTCGAGCCCCGTGACCGAAGGCACTAACAACACAGGATTCTGAGTTCAGCTCTCCCTGCTTCACTTGACCAAAGCCTGTGCCGCGGAGCTCGAAGCCATCCGTTGAGTAGGCGGGCGGCTGATCTGGAGAGGCATGCTCGCAATCGGATACATCCCATATCCGCACTGTCCGGTCATCACTACAACTTGCCAACAACCTTCCAGGAAGGTCACCGTGAAGGCCTGCAATCTCCGGGGATAACTCGACGTCAAAGATAGATCCTTCGTGACCGGTAAAAAAGTGATGTATGGAACTGACCGCATCAGCAGCGGAGCCTTGATTGCTGCGGATAAAGCATGACCAAACTATGATCTCGCCAAAGACCGTGCCAGCTGCCACCAAGAGGTTTGTTGGAGAAACCGGGATGATGTGAGCTGAGTATAAAATTGACTTGACCCCTACCGCCAGCTGCCGTAGATGGATACTTTTTCGATCTGACGCATCTTCCACCACAGACATGCCTAGAACGGCATTGTGTGCTGTAACCAGGTACGCCGCACTGTCGTCCGTGCTCGAACATCCAGCCAAAACCCAGTCCGGCGCCAAGTACTCGGAGCTCGCAGCGACCAAAGACACGGCAGGCTCTTTGCTTGTACCGACCGAGTGGCTCAAGTCAATGAGTCTCAAAGATTGACCTCCCCAGGCCACAAGTTGAACATGGCTGGTTTCTCCGACGTGTTTTCGGAGGATTGTATAACCATGGATGTGGTTGATATTGAAGACCCTTAGGTAGGCGAGCAGTCTTCCGCTGCTTTCCTCAACCAGGCGCGCAAATGTACCTTGGCCTAGAAGGACGAGTCTGGCCCCTCCAAGATCAAATACCTCTAGTGCGGTGACAGGGAGGCAAGCATCAACGTGCTGGGATCGGTTAATAAGCATCGACAACACAGGGAGGAATACCGACCTCGAGTGACGAACCCATGTCTTACAGCGCGAGCTACATCGGCTCACTTCCAAGGTCAATTGCTCGTGGAAAAGCTCGATGTTCCCCGCATAGAGGCCCAAAAATTCCGACGATA
Source organism: Aspergillus incahuasiensis (assembly GCA_003719405.1). Lineage (NCBI taxonomy): Eukaryota > Fungi > Ascomycota > Eurotiomycetes > Eurotiales > Aspergillaceae > Aspergillus > Aspergillus incahuasiensis. The sequence continues at coordinate 36,361 of RHLP01000624.1, forward strand.
AGGCTTATGTAACTTCTTATCGATACGGATCGCTCCGCATCAGGCTATATTGCCACGTGATCTCGCGATTGTCGTGTTCGTGGCGACGCGGGGGCTTGATGATCTCATCCGAGCCTCAGCCGTGTCACTCGCCCTGCCCTGGCATGTCTCCTTGCTATACAGACCACTTCTCTACGCCTAGGCCACCATGGGTGTCCAAGGACTATGGACTATCGTTCAACCTTGCGCCCGACCCGTGAAGCTCGAGACTCTGAATAGGAAACGACTCGCCGTTGATGCCTCGATTTGGATCTACCAGTTCCTGAAAGCTGTCCGCGACAAGGAAGGAAATGCTCTTCGTAACTCGCACATTGTTGGGTTCTTTCGTCGTATATGCAAACTTCTGTACTTCGGCATTAAACCCGTCTTCGTCTTCGACGGTGGTGCCCCAGTCTTGAAGCGGCAGACCATCGCGAACCGGAAGAAAAGACGGGAGGGACGCAGAGAAGATGCAGTGCAAACGGCTAGCAAGCTGCTCGCCGTGCAGTTACAGCGTACCGCCGAGCAAGAAATCGCCAAACGTAAGAATCGCAGACAGGAGCAAGAGGAGCAAATCCCAGAGAACCCGGTTTACGCGGAGGAGACGTTCATGACCGACAAGCAGAAGCAGCAATCGCGGACGTTTAGGATAAAAGATGCTTATCATCTACCTGATATGCAGGTCTCGCTCCAGGAAATGGGAGCCCCGAATGACCCGCGTATCATGTCCCAGGAAGAGCTGGAAGAGTACGCTCGGCAGTTCCACCAAGGCGAGGACATCAATCTGTACGACTTTTCAAAGATCGACTTTGACAGCCCATTCTTCCTCAGCCTCCCCGCTACGGATCGGTACAATATTTTGAATGCCGCGAGGCTCCGCAGTCGGCTGCGCATGGGATATTCCAAGGAACAGCTGGATACCATGTTCCCTGATCGGATGGCATTCTCAAGGTTTCAGATCGAGCGCGTGAAGGAGAGAAATGACCTGACCCAACGATTGATGAACATCAACGGCATGAACGGTGATGAGGCATTCTACAATTCTGGCCAGCGGATTGCAGGAGAGCGTGGCAAGGAGTACGTGCTCGTTCAAGACAATTCGGTCGAAGGTGGCTGGGTCCTAGGTGTCGTGGGCAACAAAAATGAAGGTCGAGAAGAAAAGCCTATTGACGTTGACCATTATTTTCACCATGAGATTACACCGGAGCCTGAAGCTTCGGACGATGAGGGTGGTTTCGAGGATGTGCCCATTGAGGGTCTCAACCGTCTTCCGAAGCTCCAGTTTCTTCAACCAGGCGTATTCGACGATTCGCTGAGACAGCACATGCAAGGTTCCAAAATGGATGATGCAGAAACCGACTCCCTGTTTGTCCAAGATTTCAACCACGCTCAGCAGCCTAACAACGTTTTCGAGGCCGCCATGACTAGTGACGACGAAGACCTGCAAAGGGCGATTGAAATGTCTCTACGACCCGCGGCTCACATGGACCACGATATGGACATGCCAGAGATCCCTGTGAACCGGCTCCCTTCAATAGAACCGCCAAGCAGAACAGCAGTTGAACCAACAGCAGTTGAATCAACCTCCGATAGCGACGATGAACTAGATTTTGCTGCGGCCGTGGCTCAGTCGAAAAGGACCAAAGCGCCCGCCAAAGCCGGACCAGCTCACTCTTTTGAGGGTCCGTTACCTTTTGAAACTCTCAAACTCAAGAAGCCGCTCAACGCGAAGAAGTCGCATGCTGTCGAACCGGACGCCGGCGGATTTGAAAAAGAATCTTCAAAGGAGGCCAAGGAAAACGTGCCTCTCCCGCCGTGGTTTTCTGAGCAACAGCAGAAATCGGAGTTTATCGCTGACCAGAATGATAATGATTTGGAGAAATACCGTGACAGGGCCATGACACCAGATCATCTGTTTTTGAGAAACCATCGATCACCTAGTGTCATAGACGTTGACAGAATGCCTGGGAGCAAAGTAATTGACCTCGACTCAGCATCGGAAGCTGATGAACCTACGCCTGTGCAAGCAGAAGTGAAAGCACTGAAAGAATCTCAAACGCCTCCTGAAGTGCTAGCTGTCGAGCCGGTGAATGCTCCGATAGCTATTGAACACAATGTCGAATCCGCGAGGGATGAGGCGGATATTCCCGAGCAAAGCTTGACCGATGGTGAGCAGCCCGAGCGGTCTCCTTCGCCGGAGTTCGAAGAAGTTACAATGCAGGCGGAAAAATCGACACCCGTTGCAGATGCAGAGCCGACTCCGGAATTTGAAGACGTACCATTGCCGCTAGAGAATTCAACCACCGGTCAACGCGAGACTAAGCCGTTGTCACTTGAATCTGAAGATGTCCCCATACCAGAAATGCCTAATGCGCTCAATGATCAAGTTGACCTCAGTCGCGCAATTGATATTGACGATGAAGGCTTCTCTGATCCAGAAGACGAGGAGCTCATGAGGCAGCTCGCGGCTGAAGGTGAGGAGCACGTCCGGTTTGCAGCAACCCTGAACTCGGCCCCGCAGAGTGAAAGCACCTTCGATTACGAGCAGGAACTCAAGCAGCTGCGCTCGCAGCAAAAGAAAGACCGCAGAGATGCAGACGAGGTGACACAGATCATGATAACGGAATGCCAGCAGTTGTTGAGTCTGTTCGGATTGCCGTACATTACCGCGCCCATGGAGGCAGAGGCGCAGTGTGCCGAACTAGTCTCGTTAGGGCTCGTGGACGGTATCATCACGGACGATAGCGACATCTTCTTATTTGGTGGAACACGCGTGTACAAAAACATGTTCAACCAGAGCAAGTACGTCGAGTGCTACCTTACTACTGATCTGGAGAAAGAATATGCTCTCCACCGAAGGAAGCTAATCAGCTTCGCACATCTGCTTGGAAGTGACTATACGGAAGGAATTCCCGGCATTGGACCAGTGACAGCCTTGGAGATCCTGACTGAATTCTCCGCCCTGGAGGAATTTCGAGACTGGTGGACTCGGGTTCAGACCGGAGTTGATGTGTCAAATAGCGGCCATGTGGCCTTCTACAAGAAGTTCAGGAAACAGGCCACGAAGATCTTCTTGCCGCCCACTTTTCCAGACACTCGGGTCGATACCGCTTATCTGGAACCAGAAGCGGACCGAGATCCATCCGATTTCCAATGGGGCGTGCCTGATCTACATGGACTTCGAAATTTCCTGATGGCGACTATTGGTTGGAGTCAGGAACGCACCGATGAAGTGCTCGTGCCCGTCATCCGCGACATCAACCAAAGAGAGCAGGAGGGAACCCAAAGTAATATTACGAGTTTCTTCAGTGGCCCTCAAGGAGCGGGAGCTTTTGCGCCCCGCGTCCGTTCCGGCGGCAAGAGCAGGATGGAAAAAGCCTTCAGCCGACTGCGACGCGAGGCTGGAGCTGATGGGGATGCAGAGCAGGTCGATGCCGAACTTGATCATAGCTCGAAAGACCCGCCTGCTTCCCGAGCCCGTCGAAAGGGGAAGGGTACGGGGAAAGGTACCAAACGGCCAGCCGAACCACAAGACGCCACAGAAAACGGCCAAGGGGGGCGCAGTGGTGGCGATACGACGACCAAGAAGGGACGAGGTCGTAAGGCCGCAAAGACATGAAATGATAGAACATGTTTATGTAATGATTGCTTGGATAGATGTTATGACCCACCGTTCGCCACGGTTGCAGTGAGCCAACTTGCCAAGTCCTCCGAGATCTGGCTGGTTGGGTGGATCAATATAGATTATTCCAATTAAGCTTACTCCGCAAGGGCGGCATCGTCTCCAACGAGCAGAACTCCTTACTTCCATGGTTTTGTCTATCGACCATGTCTACACAGCATCCCAGACATACCAACATCCTTGTATATTAGTATGATACGTTTTCATCTATTGATCCCCGTTTGAGCAAAGAGCAGGCGCATAGCGAAGGAACATCCTCGTAAATCTACACTTCCCTGGTATCTCCTGAGGTTGAGCCGTAGACATGACATCACCGATGACGTCGCGGAAACTGCGATCCCTACCCGCATTCCTGGAGCATAAAAAGCTGCTCGAACAGGCGTTCCCCTGCAGATTGCTCCGGTTCAATCTCGATCGAAAATCATTTGCACAGTCCACGAGTTACTGCCTAGCTTGACTGGCCCGGTTCTAGCTGCCCCATACTGTTGGTTCTTATAAATCGTTTGTCCACCTCGATCTCCCCACAGCATCCGTGAGCCCGTGACTCCTTGATCCGGTTAGCTCCACTTGAGTCTCGACGTCACCGACTCCCCTCCACCTGCACTTGATCGACGCTCTCCTTGACTGGATCTTTTCAAGGGAAAGATTTCCTAGCGTCATCAACTCGATCGCTTCTCGCCCTCTCAAACTCCCTGCAGCTCCGTTTGCGGTTCTCCGACTCTTCCGCTGCTTTCCGTGACCTCCTCATACCACACCACGTCACCCCTGCGCAAACCAGCCTCAAGGAACCCAATTCCTCCAATCGGTCTCATTAGCTGAATCTTCACTTTCCTCTCTTCGTCCACATTCTCTGCTCCTAGCCGATTTTCTATCGCGGAATATCAACTCGCACAATTCACAATGCATCGTACATACTCTATGCGCCAGTCGCGGCTGCCGACCGCCTCGCAGATCGAGAACCCCCCACCACCATTGTCCTCGACCAAGACAAACCGATGGATGGGTAAAGGTGGCATTGGTAAGTTCATCACAGTACTTACAGCCGTTAGAGAGAGACCTGGCTGAACATCGTTAGGCCACGCCTTCCGTAAAAATGCCGCCGGTGCTTTCGGGCCTGATCTCGCGCGCAAGCTTTCTCAGCTTGTGAAGATGGAAAAGAACGTCATGCGCAGCATGGAGCTGGTGTCTCGGGAGCGCATGGAAACTGCGGTATGCACTTAACTCTGCCTAGGACAACAGTCATGCTGACCTGTGTAGCAACAACTTTCAATCTGGGGTGAGAACTGCGACGAAGATGTTTCGGATATCACGGATAAGCTGGGGGTCTTGCTCTACGAAGTTGGAGAGCTGGAAGACATGTACGTCGACCGCTACGACCAGTACCGTGTTACCATCAAGAGCATCCGCAACATCGAGGCCTCTGTTCAGCCTAGCCGTGACCGTACGTTATCTATGACTTCATGTCGTCACCAACACTAATATGACCCAGGCAAGCAAAAGATTACCGACGAAATTGCCAAGCTGAAGTACAAGGACCCCAACTCCCCTCGCATTGTTGTCCTCGAGCAGGAGCTTGTCCGCGCCGAAGCCGAATCCCTCGTCGCCGAAGCGCAACTCTCAAACATCACCCGTGAAAAGCTCAAGGCTGCATTCCAATACCAGTTCGATGCCCTTCGGGAGCACTGCGAGAAGGTCGCTATCATTGCCGGCTACGGGAAACACCTTCTAGACCTCATCGATGACACTCCCGTCACACCCGGTGAGACCCGCCAGGCGTACGATGGGTATGACGCCAGCAAGGCTATCATTCAAGACTGTGAAGACGCTCTCGCAAACTGGGTCACATCCAAAGCTTCCGTCAAGTCTGGCTTGTCTCAGCGTTCACGTACGCTTTCTCAGCGCCGCCAGGACAACATTAACAAGGGCCGTGAGAATGGTGTCGACCTGTCGGGCCAGGACCAGCCCTTGAGGGGTGACCGAGACTCATGGGTGGGCGCGGAGCAGCACTCTAGCTACCATCATGATGACGACGAAGAAGCTAGCGATGCAGGAGACATTCGCGGCCGTGAAGAAGAGAGGGAGCCCGTCCCCGTCTAAACCTGCTCGCCCGACTGAGCGAGTCGAACGCAAAGCTACCGGCGAACGACACATTGGTTAATTGATTTGATGCTTTTGGATTCCCTAATTATTGTACGAATGACTGTTTTCCCACTTGATATCCGGAACACAGATCGACGTCTGCTACGTGATCATGTTACTACCCTTCTTGTCCGCCTCTGACGGACGTTATTTTCCTTATTACCCTGTTGGTTCTGATAATGCTTTACCTGCTTCTGGCAACAATCAAAAAATGCTCTCCATAATCAACACGTTGGCGTGCAGTGCAGTAAAGTACAGCGATACCATGGGTGGGTGGGTGAGAATCAGAGGTCCTCCTGATCTACTTAATCAGCTTAATCTGCTTAATCAATGTATTAATATGGTCATAGCTTGTCAATATTAGTTAGATTGTTAAGCCAACCTAATAAACTCAGCTTACACATGGAGCTATTGATAGCATGGACGACCTGGACCAGTGGTATAGCCCCTCACCCTACCTTGAGGTCACACTTCTCCGGTGTTAGCAAGCCCTAGCCGGGTATGAGATACTGAACAAGAAACTCCTATCTTCAATTATAGAAACGCAGGGCTCCGCCTCTTTCCTGGCTGTTACCGTCTCTCATGATACAGACACGTATACCATCAGCTTCAGGGTCGACGACTTCTAATGGTTGATCTGCGAATTACCTGCAGTAATTAGCACTCTTCATGACGGGTGGAAGTTGCATAAATTGGGGGAGACCCCGCTGGGATGTTCTGCATTTTCGTCAGCCAACATCCTATGAGTGCTATTATCGTTTGTTGTTTCTCCGATGAGTCTGCGAGAGTGCCTTGGCCTTGTCAATCGCGAAGGTTCATGGCCCTGGCCGTAATTTCGAGTTCTTTTTGTCTGTACATTAAGAGTGGTGAGCCAGCTATGCCCGCATCTGAACGAGTGTCCTCACTTTCGCGGTGAGATGGTGTTTATTGAATTAGACTGTCCACTACACTGTTGGTGCGTTGAGAACGAACGCTTGTCCCACGATATCACTGTGGGTTGGTATGCGGTACCTAGTGAAGTGAATGCTAATTGTAGAGTCTCGGACTCATCATCCCTAGCCCTTGAACAGGCTCCACCTGTGATGACCATGAGGCCCTTATCCAGCTCGTCAAATGAGGCGGGAGCAAAGTATCAACCATCCTGCGTTTCCACGGAGAACCTCAAGGGCCGGTATCAATGCCATTTATGCTAGCCATCTTGAACCCGATCTAACTCGAGATGGGACTGGGGACGAGTAATGGGAGGGTTGTGTATATCTCGTAATACGTTTGGCACGGTAGATGGAGATTGTAGTAAGTCGAGCATAGGGACTGGGGATCGGTGGCGAGAAGCATGGATGAGGCAGACCGTGGTCCTAGAAAGAGATTATATGTGTCAGCACAGGCCTGAAAAGATTCATATAGAGAGAATTAGGCAAAGGGTAATGACAATTCCTCTTCGGGGGGGGGGCGCAGATTAAGCATATGGAGGTGGTTAAGGATGGGTAGGTAGGTAGCAGTCAGATGCAAGTGACGGAACGCGAAGGCATGCACCATATGCCCGAGTCGCAACAAATGTCGGTAATAAATCTAGGACATAAGCACACCTATGTAGATCCGGGCGAGTCTTCGGCTTACGGTCTTGTCCTGGCTTCGGCTACCAATACGGACTCAGGATCAGCCAGGGCCGGGCGGTAATCGTGGTCCTCTGCAGATATGGGCAGGTGCCTAGACAGGTGAAGCTGAACCCAGGAGCCTGCGGTTGCTTTAGTACGCGGGAAACCTTCCCAAGGAGCGGACTGTGGGTGAAGGATGGTATGCTGGCCTGGCATTACCACCGGTGCAAGGACTAAACAGGTCGATAATAGACTTGGAGGTTAATGAGGATCGAAAAGTCAATCTATTCTATCAAGAGTCAGGACCACAGGCTGTCATGCTTACAACATGGCTTCCGCGATTCATGCTTGAAGATCCACGCGACCACCAGATCACGACTCGGTCCGTGCCTGACCCATTGGATTGCTCATACATGTTCTTGCTTTCGTCACTCTGACTGACGGGTAACCGCGGAGTCTCCGTATGGGGTAGCCTGATGATCCATGGAATGTGTCTCATGTTAGTCTCGATGGCGCAATGGGGTACATGACTCTTTGCGGTTCTACCGAGGCTCTGGAAATGGACAGGGGCGATATTACTACCCCTTACGAGCGCCGAACCATGACCGTGATCGTTAATCTGATTGATAGCAGTAGTCACGCAGCCCAACCGATACTTCCTAGCAGTTACTATAAACCTTATAAAAAGAATGAGATACCAGGTGTTGGCCATCGGAGTCCCAATTTGACTTCCCTCTCCCGTTCCCAGTACGTGTTAACGCAGCACAACAATCATAGAGAGTAGAGGAAGAATGTCATTACATCGTCAGATTGCTCCATCCAGCGGATGGCTCGAGCCAAATGAGAAGGTATCAGTCAGGATGATCCCAGAGTACAAATCAATATAACGTCGCCCCAGTATCCATGAACTAAAGTACGCATAAAATCGCAGGCAGAAACAAAGCAGCAGCAAAAAAAGCAGAACTTCATTTTTGGCGCCTAGTTGTCGGTGCCGACGCCCTTCTTTTTTGGCTGAATATGTTTTTGCCCGCTTCCAGTGACGGTCGTACTTTGATGGTTCAGCGAGGAGTCTGTTGCTGGGGGCGGGGGCAGCCGGGTGGTCGTTGCTTCGTGCTTCTCGGTCAAAAGGTTCTTGAGCCATCGGTTCTCCATCTCGAGCTGTGCGACGCGGGCTTCGAGACTGGCGTTCTTTTCGGTGGTTTCTCGCACGGTGCGTTCAAGGGTTTGCTCGCGCTGCTTCTTCTTCATGCGGAACCGAGCGCTCGCTGCGGTGTTGCGGCGCCGTCGGTCCTCTTCGGAGGCCCGGCGAGAGTGCTCTTCCTGGCCGAGGGCGGATGCGATGTGGTCGCCGGAGATATGCGTGCTGTACTTGATGTGGCCAATTTGGCCGTTGGGGGGTGAAATGGACGAAGACACATCCGAGGGCGTCATGGCGCCCGGTGCATGGCCTATCTCATCAGGGCCATATGAGATTGGAGGATAGAGAGGATAAGCTGAGTGTGATAGCATGTGGTCGGAGACTGAGTAGTTGATAGTTTTGTCGCCAGCTGTTTAGAAGAGCGTAAGTAAGAGCAAGAAATGAAAAGAACAACAACAGAAGGCGGCAGGATAAGAAAGAGATAAGGCGCAGAAGGGGTATCATAAGGGACATGTAACCCCGAGAGACCTTAACATGGGCCGGGCTTGTTAACTTGGGGAGGGCCCAGCACTGACAGGCTGCCGACGATGTCATAAGGATGATCGATTGCGTGCTCAATCATGTTTACCAAAGCAGGCTCGACAGAAAAGGGAACAATGATAGCCAAAACAGAAAAACAAAAGAGAACAATTAGATCAACGGTATTGGTTGGTTTGCATGATTCGGCCAATTTCCCAAACGACTCCCAGCAAGGGTTCGCGATGCTCGTTAGGGGAAGGTCCAAATAGCGGGCAGCTGGTCCAAGCTGCAACGGAGACACCAAAGCTCGGCTTCCCCAGAAAGGACGCATAGCTCCGAGCCCGCAGATGCAAGCCGAGCGTAGTAGCTCTTGCACCATCCGACGTTGGATGAGCAAAGCATGCAAGGACACGAACCGGACAGCACAAATATGGCGCAAGGAATGCAATACGCAGCGTCATTCAAGCTCAGACTTACCATGATACGGGTATCCTCGCACATCGATCGGACTGTGCTCGTCCTCGATGCTCTCGTACGAACTGACGGACAAGCCGCCCAGGCCCTCGGTAGGATCGTAGGGCATGCCTAAGGTCGAGACGTGAGCCAGGCCGGCCGCTGCGTCCGCGTCGAGAGAGTACTGTCGGTTCTTCGCGGCCTCGGGATCGTGTCGTGAGAGCAGGAAATTGAAGTTTTCAAGTTTATCGAAGCTCGAGGCCGCCGTCTGACGAGCAATTTGTTCATCTGACATATTGCATGCAGGAGCAGGACCAGGTGCTTTTTAAGACCGCGCCGCCTGTCCAACCTCTCGCCGCTTTTTTATCTCGGCGCCCGGCTTTGATTTGATTGGAGCTGATTGGAATAGAGGGCTTGGTAAATTGCACCGATCACCAGCTGGCCACACAGGATGATTGAGTGGCTTGTCCTGGGGCGAGAGGAACGGGGAATCGATGGTGACAGAAGCACGGGAATGTCGCCAGCCGATCAGCTGGGGCAGGGGTGCACAGGAAGGACGGGGGATGATGGATGTGATTCAAGGTTTGGAAGCAGAACTCAAAGCCCTGCCGGGATGGAATTGGACCAAGTTATCTGTTTGAATCTGCAGCAGCGCATCCCATTCAATCAATCAATCAATCAATCAATTCAGTCGCATAACGCGGCCACGTACGCACCAGCACGAGAGGCGGGAGAAATCCGAGGCTGGACCGGAGTGGCCACACACAGTTACAGACAAAAAGCCCGAGTCTTTTTTTCTTCACAGCAAGGTTGTCTGGTGGGAGGACGGCGACGGCTGCTGCGATCGTCTCACGCCTTGCTGCTAGTTGATGATCTGATCTAATGGAGAAATGTCGTGATCGCCTGCTCTGATTGGCTGTCAGGGAGGAAGTGACCGAGCTGTGCAGCACCCTGATCTGGGAGCGCTGGGCTAGAGGCTGGACGGCCTGTTGTAGAGTGTAGGAGAGTTTGGATGGTATAAAAATTAGAGAGCCCGACAAGATATCTCCAAAGATCAAGAGGCATAGTATGATGATAAACATAGTCAGGGACGGCCAGGGGTTCTTGGTGAAATCGAGTTACCGTCAGTCATACAAAATATTACAGATGTCATACAGATCTACGGCATTTAATACGGGCCGGACCTGGAAGTGTGTGTAACGCCGCTGTACCTGCGCCTCGGGATATGCGTCCAGCGTAAACTATGACGGCGCAATACAAGGTCGTCGAATCGTTTCATTTCCGGAGCAAATCACAGCGGCCCAGACGCGCGTTAACTGCCGCTCCTCTAGCTCTTGAGATTCCGCTGTGGAATTCCGCAGGCCGGGACGCTTCATTTCCAAGATTGTCCCCGCTCCTGTGGCTTGCAGAGTAATCTATACAGGTCGTACTTTTGGCGCCTCTAGCTCCGAGGAGATGGATCTCGATTCTCAATATTGATGTCGAAAAGGCTGGAGTAGAAGCTCTGCATGCTCCTTTGTAGCTACTACAGAGTACTACGTGCCCATCAGCACCATGGCGAGATATTGGAACACTCCTGAGACACAGGTATTCTGGGGAAACTGAATCATGATCGACAGAGACTCCGGGCGGGTCGACTCAGGCATCAGGAGGAAAACGCAGCGCTTCTCCAGACTGAAGAAGGCTGCATAAGTGATATCGCCAACCGAAGGATCGGGAGCCTAGCCGAGTGGTACGGAGCACATACTTACGGAGTACGTGGTAGTATGCTAGTAGTGTTGCCTGTCCGAGGCCCTACTCCGTACAGTAGTACGCCTTGAGATAAACTTGCAAGTTCCACGAGGATGCGGGAAGCCGAAGCAAGGGACTCCCACGAGCTTTGATAAATTGACTCGGTCCCGTCATTCCAAAAGCCAAATAATGACCTTTTAGCTCCTGAAGCACAGTGCTTTGCAAGCCCAGCGCTGTACAGCTGTAGCTTCTCGAAGCTGCTCTCAACCTTGGAAGATGAGTTGGCTGAAGTCCCTGCTAGCATGGGCAACCAAGCTCTGCATAAAGCTGGCGGAACCGTGGCTGCCGATCCGACGGAGGGGGCATGACTAAGCGGTCCTCTCCGCCACGAATTTGACCTGCATCTCCCACCAACTCGCATTGATTTAAACGTCACGTCATTCCTCGATCGTGGTGACGGCTCGCTGAGAACCTGCTTAGTGGCGCAGCGAATTGTCGGACATATTCGACCAGATATCAACCCTTGCCGGCTCGCAGTCTTGGCCGGTCTGACAATCAAGGAGTCGAGAACAGGCATATTGGCCCACCTCCCGAGGGCCCTCCGGCGCCCCATGCGCTGCCAGAAACACTCATGATCCTATCTGCGTCCTACGGGTACTTCAGGTGGAGCTATGCAACCCTCAATGCTGGCTGCTAGCTCAAGGCCTGTCCGGGTGCCTGGCATTCACGGAAATGCAAAATCCGGGAATCGCCCTGGTTCTAGATCCCGACGTAAATCACTGGTAAGCAGGTTTTCGTGTCTGTTGTGTCGAGCACCATAGTAATTCAGGTTTGATAGGCATGTGATATGTGCTACAAGAGAAAGATCAAATGTGAATTTGACGAGTCCACCGGGACATGTATGCATTGTATGCGCCGTAATCTCAACTGCCAAGTCACCTCGAACGGGGAGAATCAGAAGAGGTAGCGCCTTCTAATCCAACTTCTCGGCGACGACTCTGGCTAAATTTACTAGATCGCGTTATGTAAGGAGCTTGGAGGAACGCCTTAAAAGGACGGAGGCTTTGCTCAGAGCCGCTGGAATATCGGTTGAACCCGCTGATGGCGGCAACACCAGTCACTCGGAAGATGATACAGACGACGCCTTCATGAACGAGGAGCATGCTGCTTCAAACCGTCGTCACCACTCTGCGCCCACTGCCGAGTTGGGAGGCACATACATTGGCAGACCATCTGTCAAGAGACATGTGCCAAATCCAGAGTTGTCATCCGAGCCAAATGCGATAGCCAAACCCCACGAGCGCAGGCGCTCAGCGACAAAAAGTGGGCCACCGGTATACAAGGCGGAAAGAGGAAACTCACTATACATTGGTAAGTCTACTGCCATGGCTAGACCCGTTGCACAGAGCTGTTTCTGACCTGATAAAGGACGATCATCGCCTTTATCAATATTGACTCGGGAAGGAGTGGAGTGGATCAAGACCAGGACTGGAGAATCAACCTCACTCAATTCTTTGTTATCGACTTCGAATTTCGACAGCCCTTGGGCACATTGGCGTCCAGATGTATTCCACGACGTGTTCGCGTCCAAGGTCTTCAAACCGCTGCCACCGAGGGCAGAGGTCTTCTCTCTGCTTCAAGACTATTTCCGAACCGTGAACCCGATATTCCCTCTGTACCACGAGAAAACTTTCATGCAATTAGTCGAATGGCAATATACTCAACAGACCTGCGACGATGCTGCTCGGTGGGCCAGCATCAATATTATGCTCGCACTCGCTTATGAGTACCGCTTCTCAAATAGCCAGAAGTCAGAAAAGGATAGGGAAAAGGCGTGGCTTTTCTACAAAAACGCTCTCTCGGTATTCCCTGAGCTCGTATTACGGCGGACAGACCTGTTGAGTGTGCAGGCCCTTCTCGGTATGGCAATCTTTCTTCGAGGCAACTCTGGCTCCCAGACGACGATGCCCATTGTGACCGCTGCCATACGAGCCTCGCATCGGATGGGGCTCCATCGTGAAGTATCCCGACCTCACCTTTCAAAGTTTGAACAGCAGCAAAGAAGAAACGTATTTTGGATTGCATACATCATCGATCAAAGGTAAGCTATTCGCAACTTAAAAGAATCACCGCCTAATTCTGCATAGCACATCCATCAGGTTAGGGAGCGCACCGACGCAGCAACTTGACGACTATGATGTTGATTTCCCTTCGGATGAAACTGAGGGCCTGATAATCGTAGACAACAAGACAGTCTTTCCGCAAATATGCCGCATTTCAGTCATCAGAAGTCGAACATACAAGCACTTCTACTCCGCTCGAGGTCTAGAAAATAAATCAACGGCCGAAATCTGCGAATTGGTCCACAAGCTACACGCCGACTTACAGAATTGGAAGAGTAGCAGCCAGTTCGATACTCTGCTCAAGCAAAGAGGCAGCGGCGAAGACTTTTTGGCCGGCTTTGCGTCCGCCGGTCTGTTTCTGTTGTACAACAACACACTCATGATGATCCACCGCATACCGATGCTAATGAATTTTGTCTATCAATCACGCGCCGATAGCATCCCAGAACTCGACCTTAGGCTAATACTAAATCAGTCTTCCTCTTCCGCAGTTTTCTGCGTCCAGGCCGCGAGAGATATCCTCAAGCTGATCAATCATCTACCGTGGGGCGATGTTGCGTGGATATGGTGAGCTTTCCGTCATTAGTTCTCAACTCTGCTAATGTTTCCTAGGTCCCTACTATATTATGTTTTCCTAGCGGCCATGACAGTCTTCGTCAGCATCCTCCGCAACAGCCATCAACCAACCGCCAAAGATGATCTCCAATCCTTAAACATGGCCGCCACGTTCTTCGCAACGCTCGTCCCGGCCGACGGGCCGTGCAACTACGCGCGGTTCATGACGCGCATGAGTACGACCTTTGAGCGCATTGCCCGCACTGTTCTTGAAAGAGACCAGAAGACAGGCAAGCCTGCTCCAAATCCTGACGCAGAAAGGAAAAACCCCAAGACTGGCGAAGCACGCAGTACGGAGACCACGTCCATACCACAATCGCAATCTCACCCCACATCCATATCCTCATCCACGAGCGTGAGCATCCCCAACCTCGAAGGTCTGCCTCCAATCAACTCATCTGGCTACGTCATCCGCGAGAGCCCGACACCCAGCCCTAGTCAAGCTCCATTTCCATCTCCAAATCCCATAATCAATACCAACACGTTAACAAACCGATTTCAACCACTGTCACATCCGCCTAATTTCTCACACATAGGCCAATATCAACCCACACTCCACTCTCAACAATCCCCTTACACACCATCAAGCATACCCACAAACACCACGGCATCCTTCCTCTTCCCGGCAGAAGCTTCAACGACCACCCCCTTCACTTTCCCGTTCTCCGAACCGAGGCCCGAATTATGGCAGATCCCTCTGACAGCAGACTGGGAGTTTGGGTTCGAAGGCCAGTTCCTCGGAATGGGCATGGGCATGAACATGAACATGAACATGGGTAGCATGTTAGGTCAGCAGGATTACTCTTTCCAGAACTCAGGCCCGGGCCCGGACCAAGGCTTCGGGTCGGAATCAATGGGTGTGAATTCAGCGGCTGCTACTGCTGTGCCGGTGTCGGTGCCAACGATGATGGATGGGACGGGACCTGTCGAGTATGGCTACGGCAACAGGAATCATTGCAATGGTCAGACAGGGCAGACACCGGGGGTTCAGTCGCAGCCGCCAATGTGGTTTGGGAATGCGTTTTAGTCTCAGTATTAGGCGTCCATTGCGCACATACCTTTTTGCAATATCATGTAACCAGGTTATGTTCCATGTTCACAAGCTATATACGGGCTATATAAATCAATTTCATATAGGCATGGTGCCACGCAGACCGTGGTAGAAATATATCTTCAAATCGCATTCATGACTCAAGTTGTGGTATCAGCATTTCCGACGACAAATAAGCGAACAATAATTGCGCAGTACATCCATGAATAGAATAGGATAGGATATGAGTAGCTAACAAGCATGGCCGCAATGGTAAACCCCAGCCCAACAAGAAACCTAGAACACCCGCTTAATCATTACGAATGGAAAGCGCAAAAACACTGGTTAGGTAGAACGGAGTACAGCCCGTCCAAATTAAAACACCTTACCCTCAAGCGTCTGAACCGCTTTGCTCCAGACACCACTTCCGAACTGGACGCTCGATTTAGTCCCTTTCAGCTGCTTGCTCAAAATGCTGCCCATCTCTTTTTCAGACAGGCCGGTATTATTATCCATCCCGAAACCGTAGACTTTGCTGGCAATGACCTCGGTCTGGATGTCCAGGACGCCAAGTGAGTGCTCGTTGTTCGAGTCTACAATCCGCGTCGTCACGGCAAAGTCGACGTCAATCCGGCTCCTTCCGTCTCTCTTGTTTTGGTACTTGGATGGAGTGGATTCGGCTGGAGGAGGGACGGTTCCAAGCAAAGTGCATCGTGCTCTAAGGGAGGGCTTTTCGACTTCAGAGAGTCGGAGGTTGGTGACGCCATGGAAGCCAAGCATGCGAGCTTCCTCCTCGGCCTTTGTCGCGAGATCCCAGGCTGCTGAAATGAAGCTTAGAAGCTGCTTTGAAGTGACCTTGCATTGAGTGATAGTGGCGATATGGTTCTGGAGAGACTTGAGGATGAGTAGCACAATAGGTGAGAGCGGGCGCCCCTGGATCGGCTTTCCCTCGTTCTCTGGCTGGTAGGTAAGCTCAACTGGTGTGTTGGCCTTTTGTTGTGACGAGTCATTGTTCTCGCCCCCAATAGAAAATGAACCGGGGTGGAAGTTTAGTTGGAGTTGATGTCGGTAGGACATGGCCACCACCGGGCCTGCATCCGAGGAAGATGCCGAAATGATAGACCATCCAGTTTGCTGCTCAATGCGGTGGACTGAGTCTATCATCAAAGTCAGTAGGCTTGACATGGGCACCGAACGACAGGACATACCCTTCAGTTCACGGATCTCCTTTGCACTCCATCCGCGGCATTCTTCCTTGACCCTTTCAGCTTCTTGAATTTGAGCAGTGAATTCCGCCTTCAATTCTGCTCCTGTTTCTATCGTGTCTGTATTGTCCTGTACCTGCGTTTGCAATTCTTCGAGCATTTTCTTCTTGGCTTCAATGTCGACCTCCAACTCAGAAAGTTTATCCCGCGCGCTCCAGAGCTCGTCCTGGTCACAGTTTTCGAGTTCATCCGCCATTTGCTGCAGCTGCGTAGCTTCTTCTTTTAGTGCCGAATGCTTCGTGGCGAGGGTAGGCATAGCCTGATTCAGGATCGCCTCATGTTTTGACAAGAGAGTATCGTCCTCCTTCATCTCCTCCATATGTCGATCCAAGCCCTCCTTTAGACCCTCGAGGAGCTTCATGCGCCATTCATACCATGTAGCTTTGCTCAGCAATCTGGTATGGGTTTTGACGTTTCGAAACTGGTTGTCCATCAATAAACGGATGTCAGGCGCGGCGTTCATATATTCCCGGAATAGAGGTGGATTGTCGGCATAGGTCTCGGTCTCGATAGATCGAATAATCTGACGACCTTCGGAGATGTATGATTTCAACTCTCGGCAAGACTAGGGAAGATAACATTAGTAAAGAACATCTATGTGACTTGTCCACTTACATGCTGGTACAGCTCTAACATTGGCACGGTACAGAAGCCTGCGGCCACGCAGTCGTCGAAGTTTGCGGCACTAGACTTGCCGTCACCATCAAGTGACAGCCTAGCTGCCCTTTTGCTGATGCTATCCGGCGCCGTTGTGTGTCGTCTCTTAGTAGTCGTAAGTTCCATGAAGTGAATATTGGTCATGTTCAAAAAGTCCTGCAGTTGTATTGGTTCGCCTTGCGGTTCAGTATCCTCACCACCAGTACTCTCAATGGACATCTCGACCTCTGGTGAAGCAGTTGCCGACTCAACTTGGGCAGATTTAGCTAGTGCAGCAGCCCTTTGTTCTTGGGTCGGTGTTGTGCTGAGCTTCGAGGGCGATACTGCCATTGACTTGCGAACTGGTGACCGAGGACGACCAACCGTTTCTTCCTTGCTGGGGGGAGGCGGAAGTCTAACGTTTTTCACGGGGCTCATGTCCTCGCGGCGCCGCAACCGCTTTGGGGTGTTTTCGCCTTCATCTTCATCATCTACGTCTAACTCTGCTGGGCGCTTGCCCAGGATTCCGCGCGCAGCGCCGACATGAAGGCTCTTGCGGCCGCGGAGCTTGTTCTTCTTTGGCGTAAGGCTTGAGATCATATCTCTCAGATTGGCAGTGGGGTCTGGAGCTTGAATATGGCCGTCTTCCCGGCTTTCTTCTTCCTCACGTTCTCGATCAACTTCCTCTTGAAGTTTGATAGGATCCTCAAAACGTACCCCCTGTGGTCGTGGGACAAATTCGCCAGCCTCTTCCCCAATAGAGCGTCGTTTGTCCAGCATAGCTGCAACTTTTGGAGACCCGAGCCCTTCTCTGTCGATACCAAGACCTAAGGAGCGCCTCGCACCTGGAGGTCGCAGCACAAATAGAGGAGTAGACACCCCCGCCTCGTTGGGACCAAAGAGGCTTTTGCGACCTGAAGATTTTTGTGGGCTATTTGATCCCTCGGTTTGAGGTTGGAATAGTTTCTTCGGCGACGCGCTCTGAAAACCTTCACTTCTGGACGGGGATGACGGTACAGGAGTAGAGGGTTGTTCTGCTTGGGCCAGTTGTATCGGAAGGTTTGAGGGGTCTTTAGACGGTGACTCTTGAGGCGTCATCGATGTCGGCGTTGTTGGGACTGTACCGCTCAAGCTCTGCCTTGTGCGTCTTGACCTCACACTAGCCAGACTAGGGCTGCCGTTCTCAGATGCGACAGCACCAACGTGGAAGGTAGCCAGCGATTTTGGCGGTGACTTGGCTGGGGATGCCCTGACAGTGTCTTGGAACGGAGAGCTGCCAGGTTGTAGTTCCGCCGTAACTGGGCTCGCGCGTTGAGGCGTCAATATTTTGCCCACAGCCGCAGTAAAATCCATGCCTGCAGTTTGATCTCCGTCCTCAGACTCGGCTTCCTCCTCGGCAGGTGGAAGTATACCACCAACGGCTCCCGTGATATCCATGTCGGCACCATCATCCATTTCGTCGTCAGGATTATTCCAATCGGCATCATGTCGGTCTTGATTTGGTGTACCGTTGTGCTCGCTGCCAACTTGAGGTGCAACCTTATTCAAAACCCCTCCAACAACCGACGTAAATTCCATCGTCATTTCCTCATCATTGTCCATATCGCTGTTCGCATCAACCGACTTTGTTGGGGAAACGGGTTGTGCGATGCCTCCCACCACATTTGTGAGTTCCATTGTCTGCTCTTCGTAGTTGGTTTCCTCCGCAACTGACCTTCGACGGCCAATGCTCTGACGGTTGTTGGAGATGATGCCTCCAATAGCGCTAGTCACTTCCATGCTAAGATCCTCGTCGCCATTATCGCTGCTTGCCTTCGAGGGGCCAGAATTCGAGGGCTTGGGGGGTTCGACATTTTCCTGGTCGTGCCGCGCGCTGAGGTCTTCCCAGTCGAAACTCTGCCTTTCTCCTTTCTTGATCCAAGGCTGGAAGGCGCCGGTAATCTCCTGATCGGCAATCTCCATGGATACTTCCTGGTCGGCCTCGTTGTCGACGCTCCGGGTTCCCGCCTCCTGGGCAGCTTGCCTCAAGGCTTCATTCAAACGTTGAGTGCCGGAAGTCGATTCTGATCCATCTGTTTGGGCGGTCGCTCCAGAGTGCGCAGTATCGTCCATGCTCATTGCCGTGCTTTCCGCATCAAAACCAGATCCCGTTGAACTATCGTCGTCCTCGTCGTCCTCGTCGTCATCATCCCTGTCCATGGAATGCAGACCGGTATCATCGCTATGCTCGCTTCCACTGAAAGGACTTGAGAACATATCTTGAGAGGAACCAACTTCGTCAAATCCTCCACTGGGCGGCTGGTTTTTAAGTCGTTCCAAGTCGGGATACTGGACTGGGGAGAAGGCGATATCCGACTCTGCATCGACCTCGGGCGAACTAGACGGGTCGCTTTGTTTGCGAGTTTGCGCGGGCTGATTCTGGGCATTGGTCAAAGCAGAGGCACGTCGAGTAGAATTAGAAGCGGACGAGGATGTCGAGTCGTCAGGGATTTCCACCACGTTCCACGTATGCAATGTCGCCTCGGGCGCAAAAGATACACGGCGGTTGGCTTGAAATTCAGTCAGTCCTATATATTGCTCTCGAGCAGATTAGCAAACATACCCATTGACTTGCGCCGAGCCTCTCGATGTTCCAAAGCCGCTTTTCTTTCTCTCTGGCGCCTTTCTTTCTCTTCTTGTTCTCTTGCGGCAGCCATCTCATTGCGAATTGTATCAGCGTCGAGAGTATCGAATGGGTTGGTTTGGTCGTCCGGTTTAGCAGCAGAATTCTGGGCTGGCGTATCAAGATCAATCAAAAGCCCTTCTTGTGCCGAGCCGTTGTTATAATCCTGATCCTTTGCTCCGCGGGCTGGTGTTTTTCTGCGCGTTTCTTCAAATGTGGGGATATTTCGTACGGGGGACACGGGGGCCGTGGGTTTGAGGATCGACTTCAGTGGAATTACTGCAGAGGACTATACAGCGACGAGTGGTTAGCTAGAGGGACAGAGTGATATTGCGGGGTGCGGTCAATGATTACTTTTCGTCGGTTTCCGTTCGAAGCTTGGAGCGCATCTAGCCCACCAGGTCCCAAACTTTTGCTGCGAGACTTCTTCTCCTTGACTCCTGCCGTTGGGCGACCAGTCAGTGGTTGGGAGGCGCTGATATCAGTCGTCGCATTCTCCTTGTCCCCTCCAGCAGTTAGCCTCGATCGCGATACATGGGCGATGGAACGACGAGAGCGCACACGGGACGACCCCGCGGAGTCATCTCTGGACGCCATGGGTAGTGCTCGCGCTCATGAACGGTAGCAAAGCAAAGCGTCCGTCCCTGTGCCCGGCGATTCAGGTTTGTCGATGATTTAGAAGATGTATTGAGTAATGACGCCTTGATCTTCTCCGTTCAACAGGCGCGTCGCCCCGGCGGGCAGTCATGTGATCCAGTAAAGTAAACAAACGGGCTTACATAACAGCCCTAGCCGATCCGCAGGGGCTCCAGAAGAGGACTAGCGCAGCCACCGCACAACTCCCACACTGAATATCCGCAATCCTTAATTTGTCTTCCTCAAGTCGACGCCGACACCGAACAATCCGACAACCCTTCGCGACGAATCTCCCACCCAGCTCGACCTTTTCCCTCGTCGGACTGTATTCTCGCAAAAATGGCCACCGAGTTGACCGTCCAGTCGGAGCGTGCGTTCCAGAAGCAGCCTCACATCTTCCTCAACCCCAAGACCAAGGCGAAGAGCAAGAAGGTCGGCCAGGCTCGACGATGGTACAAGGATGTCGGTCTGGGTTTCCGTACCCCCAAGACCGCCATTGAGGGTACCTACATCGGTATGCACGACCTCCGAAGAATTTTCTCTCCGGTTCGAGATTGCGACATGGCGAATGGCGGTGGTTTCTTCCTCGGAGTCTGAAAATGAGAATGCGCGATGACAACTCGACAATTCCCGGCGTCTATGTTCGACACAACTGCGAAGCTACCGAGATGGAAAAGAAGACTCTAGACTCGCAATATCCGGGGTAGCGATATGACTCCGATTCGATTCTCAATTCTCAGACTTCGGGGGCAGGAACCATTTGCGCTTTGCGATCTGCGCTTCATCTCTGGCCACAGTGAGTTCGATTGCTGACCTGCAAATATAGACAAGAAGTGCCCCTTCACCGGTATGGTCTCCATCCGTGGCCGTATCTTGACCGGCCGTGTCGTCTCCACCAAGATGCACCGTACCATCGTCATCCGTCGTGAATACCTTCACTACGTCCCCAAGTACAACCGTTACGAGAAGCGCCACAAGAACCTCGCTGCTCACGTTTCCCCCGCTTTCCGTGTTGAGGAGGGTGACTGGGTTACCGTCGGCCAGTGCCGTCCCCTCAGCAAGACTGTATGTGCCCGAAGGATCGAAACTACCTTCCAGCTCATTGATTGGATGCATCTGCTTGATCAACGAAATATCTAACGTTGTACTCATTAGGTCCGCTTCAACACTCTCCGTGTCCTTCCCCGCACCGGTAAGGCCGTCAAGGCTTTCTCCAAGTTCTAAGCGTGTCGACGTCGAAGAGGCGGTGTTCTCGAGAGAAAATGCAATCAGGGAAACGGCGTGAATGGGTTCGAGCGGAAGTTTGAAGGGTTGGGATTGTTTCACGATTTCATGTCCCGTCCCTTGCGAAGGATATATCCAATGAAAAAAACTTGATCTGTTCTTCTTTTTTTGATTCGAACCTTACCTACCTACCTGCCGTACAGCATTCTAGGGAATCGGATTAGGCTTAATATATTGGGAATGGGACTTCTTGGACAATCGCCGGCTTCATTGAATATACGAAACATAAATCAGAAACAGACAGACCTCGACGGACGTAGCGGTCTCGCAAGGGCCATGGGTAGGTACACTGACACATTTCTCGCTACCCATTTCGAATCATGGCAAGCCAAACCGACAAAACAACATCCTCTCGAGTGATTTTCAGTCACAGCATTCCTCAACGAGCTGTGCTCATGTCACAGATCAGCAACACCGCAACTTAACCTAATCAACCCTCCCACGTTCGGGTACCCCTTTCTCAACCCTTTTTTTCACCCGCCCAGAGGCAAGTGTTCGGTCTTGAAAACAAAACTCGTGCAGGATTCATCAACTACTAGTCTTCGTGCATTGCAGAAAGCACATGAGCCCTATTAGCCGCAAACAAGTCTGTTGGCGTCTGCTCATGTCCAACAAGATTTTCGACAAAGCTAGATTCTGTCGCATTACCCATCTCTTCATCAGAACTATCAATGACGATCCACGTAGGATCAATATTCGAAGGCTGGTTTTCCTGGACGCGCGTCATATCAGTGTAAGGCGCAGTTCTGGCTCTCTGTTGGATACGCCGGGAGGGGGGTGATGGCGTATCGTCCCTGGCTGCATTTTTCACGTTTTTATCGTCGTCATCTTCGCCTTCGCCTTCGCTGGAATAAACAGGGGTGCTATTTGACTCAGCACGCCCCTCGTCAGATGATATGCTTACATAGTCCGACTCGTAGCCGCCAAAGGGGATAGATTCAACAGAATTGGGTCCGGGTGTCGTTTCGGGAGTCAGTAACGTAAGCATGGCAGCACCGCCCCTGTAACCAATCTGAACGCCCTCAAAGTAACCTCTCCAAGGACTGTATCTGCTCTTGACTCTCCATGCATATGCAATGCCTTTGCTAATTTCAGGGCAGAATTCCTGCGGCACTTTCAAAAGGAACAGTAATTTGCCAACTGATGCCCCAGCTTTTGTGTCCAGAAATACTTTACCTTTTGCCATAGCTTTGTGTAAGGGCTGTCGGTTATGCTCGAAGCTTGTGATCAGCCCAAGCTGCAAGAACTGTTTGATGTCTGGGTGCTCATCTGCAATGCAAAGGAGGGTAGTTATCTCAAAGCTGCAAATAATAGCATCCTTGTTGATTTGGCCCCATACCAGGTATTCACCTGCGCCATTATATCTCCGCCCTATTCTGATTTTGTGTTCGTGAACAAACTCGCGGGCAGAAAAAACTTTTGACGTTAACTTCCTGGAGTCAAAAATGGCTATCGAGGCACCTTTTTCGGACCTAAGGCTCCGGTGCACCGGTGCAAGCAGGGACTTGAAGGTTGAAATGAAGGGAGAGGGAGTCTCCTGACGCCGGATGTGGCTTTCAAAGAGGCTATTGAACTCATCTCTTTCGGCTGCGCCTGGTGCAAAGGAATCCTTAGACAGGGTCGCAAACATTCCGGCAACAAACACGGTTTCCAGATTGAGTCCTTGCGACTTAACATTCCACCACCGGTATAGGAGCGGAGGAAGCTGCGCGGCGTCCAAGCCGTCGGTGGCTTTCTGTTACATGTTAGTGATGAAGTTTTATCTGATCACATCCACGCTTACTTTGTTGCGAGTCTCTTCTACACACCAAAGGCAACATTTGCCTCCACCCGTGGTAAGCGGTGCTTGGTTGGCTCGAGACTGGCCTAGTAATTCATTACCATCATACTGCGATGTGGTAGTCCTAAAGGGATCACTGGATGGACCCTCCACCTTGAACAGTTATTTTTTTGCTGATAACAAAGTTTATCTACTTACAGGCTCTGTCTGGGGGTGAGGAGGTTCATCAGGTGAAAGCTCGGCGTGGAACAGCTGCCTTCTGATCTTCCAAGGCAGTTAGTTACCGGCCATTACGTAGAAAGGTGTTATTCACTTACTGGCTCTGCGCGAGGGGCGGGAGTTTGGTAAACAAACGTTGAAGAGTCAACGGCGTTTCCCGGTCTTTTCTCCAGACGCTGGCTGATCGAAGCTGCAGTTTCCTCAATCATGCTGATATAAGACAGCCATATCTGATGATTCGATGCTGATTCGTGTATGTCCTTCCAGATTGGATCCTCGTTGTACTTCATAGTTGCCCACTGAGCGTTAAGTCTTGGCCATGGGAAGGACTTCCCTTCTTCGAAGCCACACTTCGAAAGTTCTGCCCTGAATTGGCTACTGAACACAGCCGAAAACGCCTGGGGATCTTGCACAAAGTACTTGACCAGACAACATAGGAATTTTCTCATTTCCGAGGACCACCTCAGCCTCGATGGCTTGGCCAGCAGGTCAAGGGCATTGAGCTCCATTGTCGTCTCCGCGAAGGATGCAGGACTGAAGGGTTGAGATAGACGCAAGCTCGCTCAGGTGTGCAGAGGCGGGTGGAAGGGGTATGGGAGAGACAATAGATGTAGGAGAAAAAAAGACTGCAGTAGAAAGCATTCCGAGTGTTACTTCGTCTGAGTCGTCTGCATATCAGGAATTGAGAGCATATAGCTCCATTGTCCTCGTAGACGAGGGGTTTCTCTCAGTTCATTGCATGCTGAGAGACATCAGGGTCATCAGCCTTGAGCAGGTAAGCGGTAATTCACCATCTGCAATATTCAGCGTAAGCAAATGTCTGCTTCTATACTGGCACCGTTGGTTTCAGGAATAAGGATGGTAATTGAGTTGAATTGTAAGTGAGGTGATTTTCGCTTCGCTTGAGATATATACTGGTAGACATGGGGTGGAAATACCTAATGAGAGAGGAAACCGCCCTGGCCTCCTTGAAGAAGAACCATGATGACCAAGCCCTGATAACATGCACTGCAACTCAGAGCGAATCCTGCTTTCCAAGTCAGTTAAGGTAGACATCGAGTAGCTGTTGTTCAGTGCTTCAAAGTAGACAGTACCTGAAAGGATGTGGAGCTCAGGCAGCCAACCCGAAGAAGGCGGCGTCGGACTTGAGCCCGTGGCCGTGATGCTCCTCGCTTTCACCCCCACGACCACTCCGGCTTGCGAAGTTCGCCCAATTCTTCTGCCCAGTTGCCGGGACAGTCCTGCATCGCAGTGCATTCTTATATCGGTATCCTCGGCTGGGCCGCTTTCATTTGCACTGTTTCCACTAGTTGTTTCCCCTCTCCTGATCCATGTTTCTCGGGATGGCTTAAAGCATTATGATTTCCATTGGAGCTGGCGTAAACGAAACAATACACGGTCTACAGTAGCTACTGTCAAGAACCCACTTTTATTTCAACATCGGCACTCCCAGACCACTAGAAAATTCCTTGAACCTGTGCTACGATACCCTCTCAGCTCGTCGCAACTATCCTGACGCCCCAAACACCCTCGACAATGGCGCAAAACTTTGAGAAGTCGGTAAAAGGGGCCACGAAGGTTAAGGTTAGTAACAGACCTGTCTTGCGCCTTTGCTTTGGTCTGTATAGTGCTGATAGGCTGTATTCGCCCGTAGCTTGCGGCCCCTAAATCCAAATATATCGAACACATCCTGGTAGCGACGCATACGGGCGAAGCTGGAGTCGCAGAGATATTCCGAACGCTGCATCTTCGAGTTCGCGATACGACATGGACCATCGCATTCAAGGCTCTCATCGTGATACACTTTATGATTCGGGAAGGCCAGTTGGACGCCACGCTGCAATACATGGCGGAGAATCCGAGGAAAATCGCAGTCCATGGGTTGTCAGAAGGTGAGATCGTCGGGCTATCTTTCTGTAAATATGCTGATTGATTTGCGTCTTAGTCCAACCGCAGGGCCGCAATATCCGGCGATACTCCCAATACCTTCTTTCCCGCGCAAAAGCATTCGAGCAGACTAAGACCGATTACGTACGGAGCGGACAGGGTCGGATGAAACGGCTGACCGTCGAGAAGGGCCTTTTGCGGGAAACAGAAGTTGTCCAGAGGCAGATCAAGGAGCTCTTGCGATGTGATGTGAGTACATATATTCGAGTACCTATCGTTGAACCGTGACTGACTTGTAACAGTTCCTAACAGATGAAGTCGAAAACGAGATCAGCTTGACGGCATTCCGTCTTCTTACTTTGGATCTCTTGACCCTATATTCGGTCATGAACGAGGGCACAATCAATGTTCTTGGTGCGTTTGATATACCGCACATCTACAGAGCTATTGCTAATCGCGGGTAGAGCATTACTTCGAAATGTCACGCCCAGACAGCGAACGGGCGCTGGATATTTATAAGACTTTCGCCGCGCAAACTGAAGAGGTTGTCAAGTTTCTGGGAGTCGCTAGGCATTTCGAATCAGCAACAAGGCTAGAAATACCAAAGTTGAAACACGCCTCCACTGATTTGACGCGTCTTCTCGAGGATGATCTGAATGATCCGGATTTCAATCAGCGCCGGAGAGAATACCTTGCTCGAAAAGGAAAGGGTGAAAGTAGCAGTGCCCTCGCAGCAGCTTCGACGACTGCTGATAAGCCCGCTGTCAACGCAACCGCTACGCCGCCTCGACCCCAGACAGAGCCCAGCCCTCAACCAAGGGCGGCCCCATCGAACCTTATAGACTTTTTCGACCCCATTGAGCCAGCCCAGCCAGCCCAATTTCAGCAACATCCACAACCGCAAGGCATGCAATTCCAGCAGACTGGCTTTACCGGACAACAGCCCGTATTCTACCAACAACAGACAGGATTCCAGCAGCAAGCTCAGCCTACCGATTATGGTCAGCAACCCACTGGATTCGGTCAGCAGACGCCGTTTGGTGGCTCATTTGTGCCGCAGAACACCAACCAGTTTGGCCAACAACAAGTGCCTGCGCCTCTTCAACCAACCCCAACTGGTGCCGGATTTGGTGGCTATACGCCCCAACCTCAGACCCAAGGATTCCAATCCCAACTTCCACCAATTCCGCAGAACAATGTCGCAGCATTTCCGCAACAGCAGCCGCCACCAGCTACCCTCCAACCCCAGACAACTAATCCCTTCAGGCAATCAATGCTGATGAACACGCCGGCAGGATCAGCTCTGCCACCATCGCCCATGAACCGTCAGAACACAAACCCCTTCGCAAAGCGGCTATCAACAGCCAATCCGTCAATAGCCCCTAGCCCTCCCGAACCATTTCCCCAGGCTCTTCAACAGGCCCAGCCACCCCAGCAGCCAGCAGCTATCCAACCCCAGCGGACGGGGACAAATCCTTTTGCTCGAAGCTCGTCTGTCCCACCGCAGCAGTCTCAGGGGCTGCAGCCTCCTGCCGCACCCCTTCGGCCCACGCCTACGGGAAGTACAAATCCATTTCGACAAAGCGCGCTTGTACAACAAGGTCAGGGGTGGCAGACGACTAATGGACAACATGGCACCATGGGTGGATTGGAGCAGTTGGATACGATCTCTGTGTTCCCGCGGCCTGGATTCTCATGACACTCCTCCACCTTTCCCGTCGGCGGCGGCATCTTGCGACCCGTGTTATCTCTATGCGTTGTTATCTCTAATTTTATCTCTATTCTCCTGCTATCGTTACCATTCTGCGATCGAGATGCATACAGCTCGCAGCGCCGGCGCACCATGTAGTAATACTAGCGAATACAACAGTCTCACCAGTAAGCATGACAGGTTTAAAGGCACGCAAGGAGGCCATATGGAAGGAAGATATACCCGAGCGATCTAGGAGCGTTATCGTTTATCCATGGGAACCGAGCTCCACCCGGACGCCGGCAGCCGCAGCATCCGAGATCCAGAACATTGCAGCCGGCGGCTTGATTGGCGCGAATGGGCTGAAGAAGAGGAGAAAGCGAGTACGAGAGAAAAGCGAGGTGAAAAGCAGGATTCGGAGATGGTGACTCTGAGGCAAGGCCTGGAAAGTCTGCTCCGGATGTGCTCTGGTGATGTTCATTATTATTTGTGCTTGACTTCAGCCTCTTGCGCTAAACAGACTAAGGTCTAAGTTCTTCTCCTCTCCTCTGGCGTTTTCTCCTTCGTTACATTCCTTATTCCAACGCCCAGCCCAGCGTGTGTCCACTGCCATCGCCCCGTGTCGCAAGAACATGGGCTTTTCCTGATAGGGGCAGTGCGCTGACCATTCAGCTTTTCCTCCAGCTGCTCCTTCACCTCTTCCCCCATTCTCCGCTCGCCCTGCCCCCTGCCAGCTGCCCATCAAGGAAAATAATGAGTGCCCATGAAGATCGCCAGCGAGATCTGTGAACTGCTGCGCCTGTGCGATGGACGCCAAGAACTCTCACCCTTCCTCCACGGCTCATCCTCCGGTCGCCGAGCACTCTCTCCCCATCTTCCCCATCGTCTCCCGGCCAGCTCCCTGGGCTCACGACAGTCTTGATATCCAGGCTATACCCCAGAATTACCACCATCACCATTATCCGCCCCCTCACTCTGTATCTCCGCCATCCTCTACGCCGCCGCAGCAGTCCGTGCCCGCCTATGCTCCGTCGATAGCCCCCGGGGCCCCCGACACGGCACATACCGTACAACAACCGGTCGCTGGCGACTCGGGTCGAGGCTCAGGGAAGACAGCTACGACTAAAGTCCGCAAGCCTCGAAAGCAGGGCAATGCATCACAAGGTCGTTCGACCCTTTTTTGGGTCCATAATGACCCGCAGTCGGTTGCAGAGGGCACTCGAGAAGAAACACTGAAACTCATCCGGTCCCATGTCATGTCCGAGCACAACCGAAAGAAAAGACTCGAATCAAATAAACGGTACAAGAGTAAGGCCTGGAAGCACCTCGCGTTCCAGCCTGTGGAAACGGCCGCCTCCAGCTCGACGGCTACTGCGTCTACCATCGAAACTGCGCCCCCTGCCGAGTCGTCTCGACAGACTTCGCGCAACACGTCGAGAAATACGCCGGTCCCTGCTCAACATTCTCCATCATCCTCTTCGTCGTCATCAAACTCGCCGTCTCCCGAGAACCACCAGCCTATAAAGGAAGAAGAGCCTAGACATGCCGAGCTTGTCTATGAATATCCTGTGGTTTCTGAGGCTCCTATAGACAACAGCTATTTGGTCCAGCCTGAGAGTCAAGCCATTGCTGTTGTTCAGGATCCATCACCATATACATATGTGGGGCAGGGGACCAGTGACCCTTTCAGTACGATGCATACGCCCCTTTCGGAGCGCATGTACCGACATCTGCAACACTGTGAGCATGTCGAGCCACGAACGATGTACTGTGCTAACACCGATAGTCTTATGTAAATTGACGCGACTCGCGTATCCGCTGCAACGTCGGTATGGAGCCAAATTAGAGGCCCATTGGGCTTCTCTTGTGTCCCATGATCCCGCCTCTTTACATGCTTGTATTTGTGTAGCCGCGACCAATTCCGCACTCGAATCCGGCGAGTTCCCCTTGACAGACGAAAAGAAGAGCTCGAGCGTGCTACTTCTTGACACATTTCATCACCGTGGTGAGACTATCCGGCTAGTCAATGAGGGCTTGTCGGACCCCATCAAGGCTGCCAGTGACGAGTTGATTGCTGCTGTGTCCGTTTTGCTGACAGTCGAGGTATGTCACTTCTGCCAATTCGTCGGGCTGTTGCTGACTGGCATAGATTGCAACGGGTGATCCAGACTACCTGAAAATTCACCTCGCAGGACTTAGACAGATGGTTGGAATGAGGGTCAGTTTTGCAGATGTCGCCGACGATGTTCGGTTCCAGATTTCATGGTCAGTCTCTCGATAGCTCTGCGAGGACAGACTAACTCTAGTAGGACGGATATACGTGTTGCATGCATGTCCTTGACCAAACCCATATTCCCGTTCGTACGCTACGCCCGCCCCAAGAACTTCACCATCACTCCTCCGACTAAAGAGCTGGAGTCGACCGCGTCCAGCTTGGTGAGCTTGATTCAAATACCCGGTATCTTCAGCGATGTCATGTCAAAAATTATTTACGACCTGGCGGATCTTGTTTGGTACGCGGAATGGGTCAAGGGCGGTCCACAAGAGCAGGACTTTGACGAAGAAACCGAGTGCTACTACAACACCGAGGTGCTTTACGTGGAGTACGCCCTGCACAGCGACCGGTACACGACGTCAGGCGAAGTCAAAGGGGACGCATCCATCGAAGGCTGCGTTCGTTTGGCTTGCCTATTATTTCATAACACGGCTATCTGGGACTTTTACCCACAGATTGCGCCAGTCTTCCCTAAGCCTATCATAGCCCTGCAAATAGCTCTGGAGTCTACCATCCGCGCAGGATGCTATCACCTTTGCCGGGGCCTGCTGATCTGGCTGCTCTTCGTTGGCGCATGCAGTACCAGGATACCAAACCAGCGCAATTTCTTCGTCAACGAGCTCGCAACCGCAGTGCGCCTCCAGGGCGTCCAGTCGTGGCAGGAGCTTCGTGCCATCCTGTTCAGCCACTTTTACGTCGACCGGTGCTACCTGGGCCCATTAAGGGCGTTATGGGACGAGCTCCAGACGACGCCGGCCCCGCAGCAGCATTGTATAAACAGTAATTGAGATGATTATATATATATATATATACATATATACATGTATCTATCTAGCTAATGAGACATGGTACCTGAGATGAGCCATGTCGTGATGAATAAACTATACCCTCAACTTTGTAACTTTGTGAGACAGTGCACCCAGAGTAGAGAATACGGATACGGCGTGCAACATATGATGTCTGATCCAAAATGAGTATGCAAGATGATCAGTCGGTAATTTCGCAACCGACCTAGGAGTTGGAGCCGATTCAATGGGATGTCTCCACGGTCCAAAACAGCCAAGCTTGGTTCTGCAGCTGCAAATGTCAACTGATCACCTCCCCTGCACATCAGCCAAGTTGGAGCTCGCTCGGACTTCAGTCTGACATGGCAGCTCGGTATCCCGTCCCGTCCCTGCTACCCTTTTCTCTCTCCAGGTCAACATAGAGACACAACAACACCAATGAATACCTAGTACCAAACAAGCAAGTGCCAGAATGAATCAGTTCAGTCTGACAGGTGTCAGTCAACAAGCCGCCCCTTCCAGCGCCTTTTAGCGCCCATAGTCCCCAGCACCGTCCGTGTTAAGCCGTGCTGGAACTCCTAAGTAGTACGGAGTAGTTCACTAGCAGGGGTCTGGCTCTGGAGTCTGGACCGAGCTTCCGCCGACCGAGTTTCTGCCGCCAGGCTACCCGTCACACCCAGCGCGCACAGCAAATGCCTCACTATTCAACTTGAGGCACCGAGAAATGACCGATGTATCCCCACTGCGGGAAAAATCAATACATATACTACTCCATTCTTCGCTCGCTCCGGGCGCTGTTTTTGTTTTTGTTTCTTCTTGAGCTTTGGGAGTCCGCTCAGTTCAGAGTCCTCCTCGGAGTTTTGGCTGGGGTTTCTTCGCCTTCTTGATTCTCGTCTGTTTACATTTCAGGTCATGGTGTGCACAGTTCCTTTCATGCATTTGTTGACAAAGTCACTTTGAAAGCTCCAGTGATGAGGAGCTACCCTGCCTACAGTGGCGTCACCAGTAATCTTCGCTTTTAGGGTCGCACAAGACTGTACCTTGAGCAGGGCTCTGCTTCATCTTGCATCTCACTGGATCGGTTTCATTAACCCGCCACACTGACTGGACGAGACTGCGGATTGCTCAATTGTCACGGTTGTCGAAGCGAAACAGACCCTAGTCTCCACAATGAACACATGATATGGAAGTTGTACTCCGTAAGTAAAAGAGAAAGGATGGAAAGGTATGTTTGTTGAATCATCACAATTTCATTAAACTGAACTAAGACTAATCAAAAGTATTAACGGCATCGGCATAGGAGACCACAAAGAAAAAACGTCATATACCGCAAGACCATTTTTTTCGCTGCCGAGCACGTCGAACCCATATATCGGTTTCCATAACCAAAACGACGGCCCTTGCGCAACGATGATCTAACGTTTGGGTATCTCTTGAGGATGATTATTGCAGCCTATATATGATATCTGCAAGTGATGCGACTGTCCTTCACGCGCCGGGTAGCACCCTTGCCACTCGACCTATTCGTTGTCTGAATTGTGAAGGATTTAAACAGTCTCGCGCTCCGTCTTGTCGCGACGAGCACGGCCGGTGGGCGACCACGGGAAGTGAGCAACGGGGATGACGAAAAAGCTGTTGCTGCTGTCGGCAACACCGGCAAGGGCGTTGTACCAGGCCGCAAAAGCAGCCAGGAGACCGAAGAATCCACCGGCCTTGATCACGGGAGGGTTAGGGACGCCAGCATCGTTGCGCTGGATGTAACCGATACCAAGAAGGAGGAAGGTGATATCGAGGAATAAGAACAGCGAGAAGAAGGCGACGGTGGACCTCAAGGTGCAGAAGAGCATGATGGTGGTGAAGATAAACCAACCCTGAAGGACTTGTTAGCTGCGAACGCCCAGCAGAATACCCGATCCAAACACGTACCATGAGGAACAGTCCGAAGGAGTTGTAGAACATGGTCTCATCACTACCCTCCGAAAGAGCGCTCTGGATGTTGAAACCACCGGGTGTGAGGACAATGGCAAATGAGAGCCAGAAGCCACCATAAGAAGACAGAGCAGTGGCACCAAAAGTGTTTCCAATAGCCATTTCCCTATGAGAAAAGCATGGTTAGCCTGTTCTCGAGGGGTACGAGGATGCGAGAAGCAGTACTTACCACATGCCAGCAAGCAGCTGGACAAGACCGCCGTAACCAAAGGCCAAGGCGACGACAATGTTGGGTGCGGTTATATCACGCGCTCCCATGTTGATACAGCTCAGGACGAAAGTGGTGAGGGCGAAAGCACACAGACCAAGCGGAGCCGGGTTGGCGAACTTGCGCGTCTCGACCGACTTGTATAGACCAGGCTGGAACTCACCACCAAAGGGGCGCAAAACGGCCTCCTGGGTGTTGACGTGCGACAGAGGACCGTAGCCAAAGCGCGACCGGTGCTCCTCAGCGGTCATACCCCCGGGAAGACCGCCGTTGGCAGCTCCCATGGGCGCATGGGGGGCAGCGGGCGCAGGGGCAGCAGGGCCGCCGACGTCCTTCTCGAGACCGTGGTTTTGTTCGACAGACATGGTGATTGTTTATGCGATTATTGAACTTCGCAAGGTCAGTTATTTGGATTTTTTGTTTGTTTTGTTGTTTTTTATCGCGCAAATCCAGCTAGCTGGAGGGGGAAAGGGCGAGACTCGGCTCGAGGGAAAATATAAGGTAATAGAAAAAAGAGGCACACAGCACAGCTGGGGCGGGTCAAACAAGAGCACTTGTCAAACTTGTTGAAGACCTGGGGAAATAAGAACAAGGGAGATGGGGAGAGAAGCAAGCAAGCAGATGAAGCAGGGAGGAGAGGCAATAATAAGTATGCATGGGCTGGATGGACGACAGCCCGGACGAACGCAGGTTGGCAGCAACTTACCCAAACAGGGAGGAAGCACCGTTAAGTTGATCAGCTAGCTCGCCTTCCGTTTTGCGTTTTGCTTTGATTTGAATTAAATCCTCGGTGAAAAAAGCACGAAAATAATAATCCAGTCAGAATTGACTTCCGCAGTGGCTGTTCGGAGTGGAGGCGAGGGTCTGGGATGAGAATTGATGTGCGTGATGGACCGGTTTCTATCCACAAAAGGGATGACTGGGGACGCTTAAAGTCGCGCCGGGCGGGTTAGCAGCGTTTAGCTGAACTTTGCGATCGTCGATATAGTGACAATTCACTCTTGAGACTCTGAGACAATAATGATCGGAAGATGAGAAGTCAAACTGCACGAGAGGAGCAGGGGTACATATAGGCAGGAGAAGTCCCCGGAACCGTGGGCGGCACTCCTCAACCCCAAGACTGAGAGTGCGGAGAAAGCAGCGGGGGGCAAGGGCGAAAGGAATCGCAAATCATGGCGACCCTGAGCACAGAGATTCCATACTGAAAGCGGCAGGTCACTCAGTGAGTGGTTGAGCAGGTGGTGAACAAACAATGGTTGGGCAACTCGAACTTGGGTATACCACGTTACCAGGCCAATACGGGCGAATACGAACCCCGGACACTTAAACGGGAAAGCCTTGGTGGGGGAAATCCGGGGCTTGGCCAATGACAAGCGTTGCCATTGCCAGCCGGGATTTATGGTTGGCTCTTCGGCCGCGCTAAGGATTCCCATGACGCCCTGTAACCTGCTTGTACCGTACGCCAATATCGACTATGGACGCCTCTGCCTGCGCTGGCGGCCGATAATCCTGGCCCTACGAGCCTTGACCTGCCTGGATCCGGATCCTCGAGCTGGGCAGCGTTTATTCCGTTACGTATCTGAGCATGGTAGTATTCTTTGTAAGAAGGGGCCTCATGATCTCAGACAGCTGCCGGCGCTTCCGCTGCTAAGGGTGTTAGTCAGCTTCCCGTGACCCGCCAGCCCGTCATTGATTCTGATCGACTCTGCAGTTGCACAGAGCTAGCTCTCTCTCCGCAATGCCGATCCGCAAGCTCTCCAAGTCGTGCTCCCTTGGCTATGGCCTGATGGGTTGGGTCACCTGGGTGGCTGCACTTGCAGTCATGCAGGGCCTTCCGAGTCCGAAGTCTGTTGCCAGCCTGCAAGGAGCTTTGGAACAAGCTAATTTCTGATGCTACGGACGGCCGGAGAATCGGTTAATTTGGATGCGGTGGGAACTCGATTCGCTGACGATGGCCATGGCCAGCTGCGTGGGTCTTGCTCTCCTAACCTCGGTTTCTCCCCACGCTAACCCAAAAGCTTGAACAGATGGCAGTCGAAAAATTCTCACAGATTTGCAGTCGCTCGGCAGATGGATACTGCCGCCGACCCGCGTCGATGATCGAATACGAAACGACAACGCCATCTTGCGCGTTCACATTCTTCCGAGCGATCGGCCGGCGCAATCTGAAGCAAGTCGAACCCTTCCGTGCGTGAGACTGAGACATCAGACGAGGCGACGACGCTGCAGGCAAATTAATCCACTTTCGAAAAGTCCAGATGCAACGAGGCTCCGTAAGAACTGGGTCAGAAATTAGTCGCCGACCGGACGGGAGGCTGTCCACTGTCAGCGTGGCTATGCGGGCTCCTTTATTTACGCACAAGTTCGCCTGGTGAATCGGTGATTGTCTGGTTCTGGTCAACTTGACGTCCCATGGTGCAGAATCTTAATCCTCGCTAACTTATCCAGCGGAAGTATGCGCCAGTAACAAGATTACGGTTTCACTCGCCAAGGGGTTCTAGCATCCCATCGAGTTCCCGTCCGACTCTGGAGGCTATCTCGACTAGCTTGAAACTGTGACAGTTTGACAGGAGTCCAGATCTCTGGCAGTCTGGCAGAAGTTATGGAGTACGGAGTACTCCGGAGTAGGCACAGCTGCTTTGATCACGAATATGATCCCGTACTCTGCAATGCGAGAAACCATGATAATCTGCCCATCGCTGTGGTGTTATCGAATATAGCTGCATAACCACAATATCAAGTCTATCCCTTAGGCTTGGCCACACTATTTACGTACTACCAGCCTACCAGGCCACTGCCCCTTGCTCGTACTACGCTGGCGCGATTATTACTGCGATTCTTCTGTGAAACAGCGAGCCCATCTTCATTATTCGTTCGGCCCTAACCAGGGGCCTTGCATGAAAATCAATATTAAAGACGGCCGTAGCCCGATACGCTGTTCGTTAAACTGAAACCCCGGGCATGCGCTTGGGCAACTCTTTGGCCCGTCTCTGTTGAATGGCCTCCGATCCGCATAGAGCGTGAGTGCGAAGAAACCCATCCGTGCAGTAATCCTGGCTCTCAGCCAACAAACCCTGGAGAATTCGATAGCTCGGTCTTGGCTGACTCCATCCCTGCTGCAAGCCATCGAATTCATTTATGGGCTAATTTAGAGCGTCTGTGCCATCCGCTACGGAGTGTCTTGATTCGTGCGAATTCTCTATACCTAGCCAAGCTGGCCTAACCGTGACACTGCAGCCATCGGTTGCCTCTCGGGGTATTAATATGTCAAACTCGTGAACAATGCTTGATTTAAAGACATCGCACGAGAGGGCGCTCACGTGGTAGCAACTTGTACACATATGAAGCCGAAAGTGCTACTTGAGTTTCTCCTGTATCCTAGGTGCCATGATGGAAAGTGGTGACCGAACCTTTTCTTTTTTATTATTTTCTCGAGAGAATGACCATCCCTGTGATTATCAGCGGCTAGTATATCTGGCCTGGCGATCGGCCCACATCAGCATTGGCACAGATCCATTATTGTGCCTAGTATCGCGTCAGAAAGAAGGTGCACGCCATGAAAGCCGTGACCTGAGTTGACCGATGCCTTCATGCGCCTTTCCAGAACATTTCACCATCGAACCTCTCTTGACAGGGCACTCAGACGACTACTCCAACACTAGGCATTTGAAAAGGACCAGGCCCGAATAGCACGCATGGATAGCACGCCTGATTCTACGCTCTTGGTTATCGGTAATCTGTGTACAAGTATATCCTTTACCCCGGCTTGGTCTACCCCACGTAGAAGAAGCTCAGCAGTACACTGCAGTGTGCGCCCGAAAGTACGTATCTACCCCATACTCCGGAGTAGTACCTACGTTCCGTATACGTTTGTATGCGAGCCCAACTAACAGGGTATATCCACTGTTTGCGGGGTCAGCTCCTTCACCTGTTCATCACATCCTCGGGGACCAACAGTCAAGCGATGGATGAGCTAGCTCGAATGACGAATCTACATCTACGGAGTACTGCAGAGTAGATGATCTATTGATCAAGTAAAGCAGCTAGGGGCCACGTCGCCAAGCTCCACAGATTACACAAATAAGGGCAAGAGGTCTTGGTGTTGCAAATTGCTGTACAACAGTACAAGTATCAGCATACTGTCGTCAATGACAACGCCAGTGGTCATCAGACGCGCCGTTGTATGTGGCGGCGTGGCCTAGAAGACCAGACTGAATTGTGCAGTTGTCCATTATGGACCATCTTTGTACAGAGATATCATGTCCACAATGTGTATTCCAGGCTTTGACGCTCTACGGAGTACTACAAGTCACGGGACGAGGAGGATCTGCAGCCCGGGTCCATTCTCCCATTGTTGACTACCCCGCGTAGTATCTCATACCTACTACCATGAAGAGCCTACAATCTCTGATGGCGCTCACCTACCAAAACCAAAATATAGGTGTACCAGACCCTGCTTCGTGATTGAGATGCAGATGTTCCTTGCTCTAACCATGGAAAACGTCACACCAACGTATCTTACTACCAAGCATGCAATTTGCCATCCATTCATCCGGGCCCTCCGTCCCAGACTCCAGAGCCCATGCCGAGTCCCACCATTGACTCGCCGAGCGGCGAATCGGGCCCGAACGAAGGATGCATTTTGCTCTCACTATCCGTACGGAGTACTTGCAGGGATATCCGCTATCTGAACCTGGTCCTTGGGATAAGACCCGCGGGAATTGCAGCCGCCACGAGTCTGCAGCCCACCACAAGCCCACATATGCAATCCTTGGGCTGTTGTGTACCGGCTCGGCGGAGCGGAGGGTCCTGCTTACTCCATGCTTGTGGCTTGAGGGCAACAGCTCACCAACGTCTTCAAGGTTGCCTTGTCTAGTCCAAATTTCCAGACCTAGGTACAATGGTACAGTGACAGAGTGAGCACAGCTATTGATGTCCAAGAGTCTTGGGGCTCCACATTTGATATCGGCTTCAAGGAAAACACGCCGACTATCGCTCCATAACAATGCATAGCTCCAACCTTGTTTGCTAGCGTCTGCCATCAGCATTTTGTGGGAAGCGAAGCGACTATTCATCTACTCCGGGGTCATCCGGTCAACTAGGATGGGTGATGGCGGGACGCTACTTAAGAAGTGCGTGTTGCATCATATGATCCGCACCAGAGCTTTGCCTTTGTCCATCGACGATCATGACGATCCCTGCCCTGATCCTTCCCTCCACAGTCCAAATGCTCGTGCGTAGCCAAACTCATCATTCATGTGGCCCGGGCGATCGTCAATCCGGGGTCGAGGTACCATCAGAAGCTGCTCACCGCTACAGCTGCAAATCATCTAAGGCTAACAGTGCGATTGTTGAGCTGTTGAATTCGTTGGTGAGCGCACGGACGTTGCCCTAAGGAGTCGGAGTATCCTGCGAACCTGCGCGCGGACTTGCGGGCCATATGCATAAGTATAATGCATCATATTGAAGTGGTTACCCTACAGTATCATGAAGTGATTCGCGCCGTATGGCGTTGTTGCGTTGGTGGTCATCTCAACATCTATAGGTTGTGGGAAACACTCATCGGCATGGCCATTATACCAACCCCGTCTCATTAGGCATTCGACTTTCGACAAAGACTGGTTATGCTCCATATCGAAGGGCGCGAAAAGTCGCAATCCACGCGAATAGCGAATGTAGTAGCAGTATCATCAACCGGCACGGTCACAGTACTGCGCAAAGCAGTGACTACAAGCTGATACCGCACTGTCCTCAGTCAAGGTGAGATTGATGAAGAGCCCGCAGGACTTGGCCAAGAAGAGCTCACGGAAAGACAGTTGCATCTATCCAATTGAATTCTAGTGTTCCTTTGCACATGGTATGCTATCGTTGCGACAAGACGAAAGAAGAAAAATAGGTACCACATGACATTATAATCTATATGCATCTATAGTTCTATACATCAAATCCAAACACACGCTATGCAAAGATAAGCAGCCTCACAACTTCGCGTCACCAGCAGCCTTGAACTCCTCGCTGAAATCATAATCAATGTACCCCTTCGGGCTGCGGGGGGTATAGAAGTGCTCCCTCTCGTACGGGCGCAAAGGGATGCTCTTCTTGACCTTGAACGGCAGATCCGGGTTCGCGGTCCATGGCCTCCCAATGGCAATCATCACATCATAGTCCTTGTACTGCACATCGACCGCCTCGCGCGCCGTCTCCCCCTCATATCCACCAGCAACCATGATCGGCCCAGCACGGTTATACGCCTCAAAGAAGAACTGCAGGTTCCGGCCCGCGTTCTCATCCGTCTCGGTGTTGCCTGCAATCCGCGACTCAACAAGGTGCACGAACGCAAGCTTGAACTCGGCCGTCTTCTTAGCCAGGTACCCAAACTGCGCGATAAGCTCCTCGTCCGAGTCAACGCCCATCCCTTGGAACTTGTTCCACGGACTATACCGGATAGCCGTGCGGTCAGCGCCAATGGCATTTACAACGGCCTTGATGATCTCCAGCGGGAACCGCGCGCGGTTCTCGACGCTGCCGCCCCAGCGGTCGCTGCGCTTGTTCACGGCCTTCTGGATGAACTGGTCAACGAGGTAGCCGTTGGCGCCGTGGATCTCAACGCCGTCAAAGCCAGCCTCGATAGCGTTCTTGGCGGCCGTCGCAAAGTCCGAAATCACACCCGCAATCTCCTCCTCGCTCATCTCCTTGGGCGGCTCGCCGTTCGGATCTAGCGGCGTCGCGCTAGACGAGAGCACCTTTGCGTCCGGCCCGTTCTCCTTCTTCGTCGCCTCGGGGTCTGCCACGCGCCCGAGCGCCCAGAGCTGGTTGTAGATGAAGCTGCCCTTGGCGTGCACGGCGTCCGTGACCTTGCGCCACTGCGCGATCTGCTCCTTGGTCCAGAGGCCCGGCACGTTCGTGTACACGCCTGGCCGGGTTGAGACGAGGGTGGCTTCGGTGACGAGGAGGGTGCCCGGGACGGCGGCGCGCTGGGCGTAGTACTCGGCGACCTGCTCCTGGGGGATGTGGCCGTCGTCGACGCGGAAGCGGGTCATGGGCGGGAGGGTGATGCGGTGGGCGATGTTGATGGCGCCCACTTTCAGGGGCGTGAAGAGCTTGGAGGAGTCCATGTTGTGCAGTGGCGAGTGGTTGTTGAGTATTAGGCAGTACTTGGGAGGGGGGGTGTAGTTGGAGGATCAGTTAGATGGTGGCTAGTCTACAGTTGCACTAGGCAGGGCAGGGCAGGGCTTTATACTAGAATCCATCCCGAGGAAGGCCCGCTCGGATTTGAGTCTTGAAGATTCCATGGCTTGATAATGAGACGCTTAGCAAGCGCAAGAACAGGGATAGAGCTAAAGATCTCACGGACGATTAATCAGTCAGGGCTCCACACAGCCTGATATCCGGGGCTCATCCAATCAGCACTCGTCGGATGAATCGAAAGGCAAAGCAGGGCAGAAAGTCTCCGGTGGTGGCGAGCCTGAGGCGGAAACTTGTGCCTTACCATACTTGCCGGTAGTTACGGGGTACATTATAGGGGCATCATGTTAAGCCGCTTGATCGACCGATGCACAGACTACAGTTGTTATTGCACTGCATGTCACATGTTTATATAAAATCGGTGCCGGCCGTTTCTCTCATATTAGGACATTTATCCAGTTTCGTCTATTAACAAGATGATCTCCAGTTAGTATACCTACCCAGACAATCACAGAACATTACCCCTCCAACCGCCGCGCCGTAGCCTCAAGCTGCGCATTGAACGACTTGATCTGGTTGAGAATGCCGCCATGAGCACCAGGCGCCGTCGAGCTCACGTTCCGCGCCATGATTCGAAGGCGAAGCTCCAGACCGGCTGTTAGCGACTCGTCTTGCGCTGCTGTGCGGTTACGGCCGCGCTCAAGGGCGAGGTCGATGTTGTGCAGGGAGTGATTGATTGTAGAGCGGGCCTGGTTCGTTAGTATAGATACTTCACATAAGAATATACAAAGACATACCATTCCGGCTTGCTCTACCCTCGCATGCTCCCTTCGCACAGCGTCCATTCTTAAAGCGATGGCCTCGCGCTCCCTGCGAACGTGGTCGAGGCGGCTTCGCTTGTCCATCATGTTGCGCTTCGCCTTCTTGACCTTGGCGCTGAGGATAAAGTTGCTGTCTAGCATTTCGCTGAGATCAAAAAGTCGCCCTTCTAGCTCCGCGCCGTATGCTTCAACCGCTTTTCTGCGGAGTGTCCACTCCGCGCGTCTCGTCGCGTTGGCTTCGCTCTCGATGCCGGACTTGAGGGTTGTCAAGGTCTTCTCGAGCGTTTCGCGGCATATCTGGGCTAGCACGTCTGCCGCATTGACCCCCCCGCGGCTGGGCAGCTTTGAAGTCTGTTTGCTGGATACTTCACCTGTGTCGCCATCCTCCTCATCAGTGGATTCCGGAGCTTCACCGCCGAGCAATGCAGGATTCGCAAGTCGATGAACCGTGACTGGCACGGTTTCCCCTCGCGGTTGTCGCGGCTTTCGCGTCTTAGGTTGGGGTTGATCTTCTGCGGCACCATCTCGTAGAGGTGCCTCGGGTTGTGTTGGCCTGCTTCGACGTTCGGTGTCTTTAGGACGTTGTTCAGGTTGAGGCCCTTGTTCGATCTCCGGCTCTCGAGGTTCCTCCCCCGTGGTCGATTCCCGTCCTTGCCGTTGCTTCCCCTTCTCAACACGCGCTTCGATAATTGGCTCAACCTCACGCTGACCTTCATCTCCTGTCGCCGGCGCTTGTCTCTCTCGTCGTTTCCTCCCTCTTCCTGCGCGGGGTTGGTCAATATCCGGCTCAGGCGCTGGCTGTTCCTGCTCGTCCGGCCGTTCTTGGGGTTGTTGTTTCTTCCTACCAGCCCGAGAGGCCCGCGGTTCTGCACCCGACTCTGTTCGTTGACTTTGCAGAGTTGCTTCTCGATCTTCGAGTTCTTTCCTCCGCTTCTCAACCCTGGATCCTTCGCCCTCTGATTGTGGTTCAGCTCTATCGTCAGATAGGCTCGGTCCACGCTCCTTCCGCTGCTTCCTCCGTTTTCCGGCACGAGCTGTATCGGCATCCGGCCGTTCCTTCTCTGGCTGTGCTTCTGCCTGCTTCACTGGCTCCTCTTGTCCTTCGCGCCCTCTCTTCCTCCTGCTCATGGTGGGTTCCTCCGGAGGCTGCGGAGACGGGGCCTGTTTTTTGGGCCGCCCAGCACGTTTCATGCCTCTGTCCGTTCCATTCGGCGCCGCTTCAGACAGATCGACACGCTCATCCGTAGACTCAATCGGGGCTACTTCCATTTCCACACCTGCGGCAGACGGGTCAGCAGAATCTAGCTTCGTGACGTCAATCTCGTTCGTAGGTTCAAGGTTCTTCTTCCTTCGTCCACGAACACCTTTGCCTTTAGTGCCGCTCGTTGCCATTTCAGAAGCTGCGTCTTCTGCTGCCCCTATATTCGCCGCAGGAGGTTCGATTGGAGATTGTTCGACTGGAGGTTGTGCTACCGCCGGGGTCCGGCCTCGCGTTCTTCTCTCTCTCGTTCTTGCGTTATCATTTTCTTTCGCTTCTGGCTCCTGCTGAGCTCCTTTAGGTTCTGTGGCGGTAACTTCGGTTGTTGCTCCATCAGCCGCAAGAATTTCAGCAGCAGGTTGAACTGATATTGGAGTTCGGCTTCGTGCTCGGTTCTCTCGTGTTCTCATGACATTTGACTCTTGAGCTTCTGACTCCTGCGATACTCCAACTGGTACCTCAATTGATACTTCGCCATGGGGTTTAGCCGGCTCCGGGCTGACTTCTCCGCTCACTTGTTTACCTATAGCGAGTGGCTTATCAGAGGGTCCTAGAGACACCGGAGTCCGGCTCCGCGTTCGCTTCCCTCTATTTTGTGGACGTTGAAGTTCATCCTTTTGTTCTTGCGATGCTTCGACGGCTTCCGGGCCGGGCGCTTCAGTCGGTGTTATTTCTGATACTGTGGGGGGATCAGAAGCCTGCACTGATGCCGGCATCCGACTTCGCGTTCGTTTGTCACGGGTTCCTGGGGAATCAGACTCATGGAGGACTGGTTCCTGCGCTGCTTCAACGGCAGCTGGAGGCGGAGACGGTTCGGCGGGTTGGTTTTGCACAGCTCGTAGACCAGCATCAACAGTTGACTCCAAGTTCGCGAAATCGGGCTGCGATGGCGACCGCCGCCCCTTCTTTCCTCGCATCCTGCCTGAGCCCTTGGAAGAGTCCGAAAGTGGTGAAGCCGTGCCGTTTACCGGCGGA
The DNA here is from genome assembly GCA_003719405.1 of Aspergillus incahuasiensis. Lineage (NCBI taxonomy): Eukaryota > Fungi > Ascomycota > Eurotiomycetes > Eurotiales > Aspergillaceae > Aspergillus > Aspergillus incahuasiensis. The sequence continues at coordinate 78,959 of RHLP01000624.1, forward strand.
GCTTCAGGTCGCGTGCCATTTTCACTCTCCGGATACTCGATCGACTCGTTTGGAGCTTGTTGCGAAGTTTCTTTTCGTTCGGCTGTAGAAATCGATGGAGCCTCGGTGGCAGGTTCTTGGTCTCGTAGGGTGGTGTGGTCTGAAGTAATGGTCCGAATGGGTATCGATCTACTCTCATCTAGTGGCTGGCCTACTCTCTCGACTACTCCATTAAGAGGCGCGTCGGCATTCAGAGCTTGGGGTTGCGCAGCTATCGATGCTGAGTCGTCTTTCGGGGAATCTAGTAACACTTAGCGGATAGCTTGTGATCAGCTGGCGAGTACCCACCAAGTTTCCTTCGCTTACTGCCCCTTTCCAGATCTGGCTCTACATCTGCGGGTATCTCAAAGGTGGATGGACGGGGAGGGAGCTTGTTGCGCGCGCTGCCCGGAGTTCGTTGGAGTTGGTTCTGTGAAACGGCATGGGCATTTGTTCTAGAAGGTGAAGGTGTCGATCGAGCCTGGGGTATTTCTGCAGCCGTAGGCTCTGACGCGGTTTTAGGAGCATCGAGCGAAAGGGGTTGAGCTGCAGCTGGTGCTGGGTTGATGCCGCTGTCGGCCGGCGGGTTTGCGGATTGAGACGATTCTTCGGCGGGTGCTCCGAAACCTAGAGAAAAGCCGAAATCAACTTCCTTAATCTTGCGCGTCCTATAGAGTACCCAAGTTAGCAGTCAGATCAGAACGCGATCAAGCAAGACCCTGGGCGCATACCCTGCTCCGCGCTGCCGCATCTGCAGCTTCTCTATTCGATCTGTCGCGTGCATAGTCAGTTACCAGAAGATCGAAGCGTAGGGCAGAAGTAGAGCACATACTAGAAGCCATCGCCCGGCGACGCGTCCGATTGACGCGCAAGACTGAGTGGAGGGTAGAAGGTGTTGTGGTGGTCTGGTGGATGATGAGGAGCGTTTACTGGGGGACTTTGGACGCGGAGCCCCGCCCGATCGGGTTTGGCGCCAAATCTTCCGCCATCGCGCTTTTGTTCTGCGTCTACTTCGCCTTTTCCCCGGTTCAGGTTGCGGCGTACTCTGGTCCTCGATACGTTCAATCGCTCTTCAATTAACGCCGGATTATTTATCGCTGTTGATCGCACAATGGGCTGGTTTTGGGGTTCGAACAATGAGGATCCGGTCAAGAAACTCGACCCGGGCCTTCGCGAGTACCTCGAGAACGAAGCTCCGAAGAAATACGTCCCCGCCTCGCAGAGCTCTCCGGCAGCTGAAGAACAAACACTCCCTTCTCAATCCACATCAAATGATAATGACGCCTCGTCCGCCGCTCCCGCAATCCCCTCCGCATCTCTCTTTCCCGACGGTCGCTATGCCAATTTATGGAAAACGTACAAACCTCCCTCACCCGGGGATATCGACACGGGAGCAACAGAGATCACAACCATAAAGGCGCAGTCCAAGGAGCGGCAGGCTATGGTGAAGCGGGCGGTCTTGGAAAACTGTTCGATTGAAAACGAGATATATCACCTTTGCTTAAAAAGCCCTACCTTCATTGAACGGGTCACAGCTTGTCAAGACAAGAACAAAATATTCACTCGCTGTTATGCGACGCAATCTGTAAGTCCTTGATTCAGGCGGGTTCTGGCATGGCCTTGCTTATCCCACCAGAAATTCCTGCAGGCATTAGGGTACGCTACAGCACCACAATGGGATGACGAAAGGGAGGAACGGATCCAACTGCACGCCGACAGACTATATCACCAGATGATCGACTATGAGAAGCAAGTCGAGGAAGCCCGGGAGGCTGGTCAAGAACCGCCGCCGCTGACTTCGCTCTTCAACCCGCAAGCAAAGCCAATTCAGCCTGCCACCGTTGGTCCAGCGGAGCTTGAAATTCCCGGAGGACAACCCATTCCGGAAGGGTTTAAGCCGTCGAAATCGTTGGAGCGGCTGACCCCACACGAGCGGGAGTTGGAAATTCGGGCATACTATCAGGAGCTGGCAGAACAAAGGGAATACGTGAAGAACATGTTACCAACAATTCGGGCACACGATGAAGGCCGGGACAAGCGACGCGAGAAACTTGTTAGCTGGTTCGGAGAGACGGTGGGCAACTGGATGACACGGTGATGGCCTTTTCTCATGTATCTATCTGTATTACTACCCCGGCGTTGAATATGGTTGATTGGCTTGGTAAACCTAGCGTTTGCGATGTAAAGATTGCTGATGCACAATGGCCATTGTCCATGTTCCTACAGAAGACACAAACTATTGTCAATCACTCTTCTATAACGTAAACCAGGACCCAGGTGAGGTAAGGATACAATGAATAGCAGCCCCCGTCAAGCACTACTACTCTGTAGTCTGTAACCTTCCAATACAGAATGATCTTCAGAGAGTACGTTGCCATGTGGGGCACTTCCCTGTATGGAGAACAATCCAGGCACCTTTGACACCAGTGGACCCCTACAAGACTCCATATATGGCACAAGAAGCAGGTACGTAGAGCAGTGACCGTTGGCTGTCGATCTCAATGATGACGACGCATTCGAATGGCATACTCAAGCAGAGACGGTGTTGGAACGCAGTCCTCCACAACTCAGACGGCTATCACGATTGATGATGACGTCATGGCCTAAATAATAAGTCAAAGGGCAGCAACAATCTCACATCCGCTACTATTTCCTCCTGAACAACACAACAAATCTCCTCCCATCACCATGCCTGGACACCTCGGTCAGAAAATACTGTCAAAGATTGGTCTCGATGACCACAAAGGCCACCATGGCTCCTCATCTCAAGGGCAAGGCCCCTCGCTGCACGGCTCTCGCACCGTCAACGACGACGAACGTCTCGTCTGCTCCCAGCCCCGCGGCACATATCCTCGTCTTGCGAGACTCTCCGACGGTAGCATCCTCTCTGCCTTTACCTGCTTTGATGGGCCTACGCGAATCCTCCGCATCGGCAAGAGCACAGATGGTGGTCGCCATTTTGAGGACTTCTCCGAGGTGAGTCGTGGGGCCGGCGACGTCGACAACATGTACCTCCTAGAGGTGGCGCCCAATACCGTTCTTGCGGCCTTCCGCAACCACGATCTCGGCCCCAATGGCCCAACGCATTTCCGTATCACCGTGTGCCAGTCCACAGACGGCGGGAAGCACTGGCGGTTCCTCTCGCAGGCGGCGGAGAAGAGACCACCCCATGGTATTTGGGAGCCGTTCATGCGGATGGGACAGCGCGGAGAAGTCATGTTGACCTATTCCGAGGAGTTTGCGCACAACAATCAGTGCACGATGCTGGTACGGTCAACAGATGGAGGAGCTACCTGGAGTCCGCCGCAGTGTCTTCATGGAAAGGAAGATGCGTATCGCGATGGGATGAATGGTATTGCAAAGACGTACGATAACGGTCGTGAGGCACTGGTTATGGTGTTCGAGACGACGACGTACGGCACCTTCAACCTCGAGGCGCTCGTCTCGTACGATGATGGTTACACGTGGGGTAACAGGCATCATGTCTATGTGCCACCGCGTGGCCACAATGCGGGATCCCCTCAGGTGGCTTCGTTTGGCGATGGCTCGCTGGCGGTGATCTTCATGACTGATGAGGATCACTCCCAGGTGCAGTGGACCAAGAACGCATCCATCAAGGTTGTATATGCTATGCCTCCGAACAACGGCCACATTCAATGGTCGCCGCCGACGATCATCTGTCCCCACCTGAGCCACTGGCCGGGTATCATAACCTATGATGACCGGACGCTACTGGCGACGTATGAATGTGGCGGGCCTAAAGTAAAGTCGATCACACTGCAGTGAGCTGAGGAGATTGAAATCTATTTTGGCATTTTGTTATTGGAAAGCTAATATGTTCAAAATATTTACATGAATTGGGTAAATCTCAACATCACTTCAAGCCCTCAACCAGCTCATCCACGGTCTTCATCTCCTTTGCATTGTTCTCGCCCACGTCCAGCGCAACCAGCACCCTGCTCACGCAATTATAGCACGCAATTCCCGTAGTCAATTCCACAATCTCACGATCCGAGAAGCCCTCCGTTTGCAACTGCGCGAATGTCTCGTCCTGCACCTTGACCGTCTGCGTCATCTCATCCGCATACCTCACAACCGCCCTCTGCTGCGCTGTCAACGCGCTCCTGTCTAGCGCCTCAAGCGCCGCATTGACATCCCCCTGCGCCGTAGACGGCAGCGTCCGCACGGCATGCAATTCCTCTGGCTTAATCCCGCCCTTCAAGGCAAGCGGGGCGTGCGCATTCCACTCGTACACGGCCTGCGTGATGACGGCAACTCGGGAGACGGCGAGTTCAAGGAGGCCCTGATCCACGACGGTCTTGGTGCGGATGGCGCCAAGGAAGCTGTTCCAGCCGTCTGCGACAGGAGGCGAATGCAGCAGGGAGAGATCGAGGGGGATGAGGGGTCGAGGGCGGCGGCGGGCGGCGATGCGGGCGTATATCTCGGCTGTTTCGGCGTCCGGCGTTGCTGGCTCGGATGGGGCGTAGGGGAGGCGCATTTTGGATGGGCGTGTAGTGGTGAGGTGCCGATTATGGCGGAAGAGATGTGGAACTGAGAATATGGATCTGAGATACATCAATTGGGTCGAAACAGGAGATGGGGGACATTGTTTCTTCATATGCTGCCGGTCAGGTGACTGGCGGGTAAACGTTTACTCTTGGGGTAGACTGCGGGGTGTTGAGTCGGAGCAAGTACAGCTCGGTGGATATTGTGCACCATTGAAGAAATTATGCGGGCCGAGATAATTATTCTGATTCTTAGTATAAAAGTACCATTCTAGTGCTTCTGATTGCGACAATGACCGGACGCAGCACAAGCTGCAACTCGCCGCAACATCTGCCCCCCGCCATAGCATAGCGATAGCTGGCAGACTATATATCCGCTCTGGACCCTGACAGTCTACTACACATTTTACAAACGTTAGTATAACTGGCTTTACATACACGACTGTCTTCTACCCCCTCCATTAGCCCCACATCCCCACATGGGCCGAGTATAAGGTGAGCCGTGAGGTCATCTCTACCATCAAACTTTCGACCACCAACAAGTGACAACTCACAACCCCGGATCTCAGCATCCACAACCATGGAGACTTTCCGTCCTGCCTTTGTTGACCGTCCTCGTCCGCTCCTCTCCTACGGCATTCCGTTCCCCGAAGCCGTATCCCGCCATGTCGTCGACACTTTCAACGTCAAGAGTGTCTACGTCATCTGCTCCGGATCGCTGGCCAAGAACACCAATTCCCTTGACAGACTGGCTGAGACGCTCGGGAAGGTCAAGGTCTCGATTGTTGGCCGACGGATTGGCATGAAGAGCCACACCCTTTGGTCTGAAATCCTTGAGATCACAGAGGATGTACGCGCTTGCTCGGCCGATCTCATCCTGACCCTTGGCGGAGGGACGTTGACGGATGGGGCGAAAGTGATTGCATTTGTATGGCCGTCTGGGATGCTTGATATGTCTATACTAACAGCATAGGCGCTCGCTAACAATGCCAAAACGTTCGAGGACCTGGAAACGCTCTGCATGGGTCCGAACCAGGAGCCTCCGTCTGCACAAGACCCAGCCACTCCCAAAGTCCCCATTGTCTCCATTCCTACAACGCTATCAGCAGGAGAATACTCCAACTTTGCCGGCGCAACGAATGACCGCACCCACCGCAAGCACTCCTTCCAGGCACCTCTCCGCGGGCCGCAGCTGGTTGTCCTCGATCCGGAGCTAGTATCCAAGACACCGGAGTCGGTTTGGATCAGCACCGGCGTGCGGGCAGTTGATCACTGTGTCGAGACATTCTGTGCCGTCAAAGGGACAACAGAGGAGTCAGACTCTCTGGCTCTGAAAGCTCTTGCCAACCTGGTCCCAGGGCTGGTGAGATGTCGTCATGATCCCCAGGGAGAAGATCTCGATGCTCGGCTGACCTGTCAGCTCGGGTCTGTTGATGCTATGGCAGCATGCACAGATGGAATGGTTCAGCTCGGGGCTAGTCATGGAATTGGGCATCAGGTAACTCGTCTCATTCCACATTAGGACATAAATCACGTCTAACCCCCTTCAGCTCGGCCCTCTTGGCGTCGGCCACGGCGAAACAAGTTGCATTCTCCTCCCAGCTGTCTGCAAATTCAACGCCAAATACAATGCCAACAACGACCGCCAGTCCCGGCTGCGAGACTTTCTATTCGAGCAGCCGATAGTTGCGGACGTAATCGGGTCGCGTGGCCTTGACAGGAAAAGCCTTGACTTGGGCGACGTTCTCGACGCCGTTTTCCGGGAGCTTGGTATGCCACGGTCACTGAATGAAGTTGGCGTCGGCCGGGATAAGCTGGACATGCTTGCGACTCATTCACTGCATGACCGGTGGTGTCGATCTAATCCCGTGCCGTTGAACGAGAAGGAGCAGGTATTGGAGATTCTGGAGCAGGTTGTTTGATATACGTATGTATGATTGCTAGATCCATAAATGCATTTACCAATTCTTGACAATAGTAGTCCGACTGGCTGCAGTACAGTATGATCATCCTCAAATTCAACTAAGGGCATGCGTTCGGCTTCAGCAATGCTCAGCGTCTTATCCACATGATGGATGTTCCTGAACATGCACGCTTCGGGCTCCAGATAAACGAGCTCCTCATGCATCTAATCTGCCGCTTGAGGTTTGCAATTATACTGTCGTGCTTAGCACTTGGGAAAGATTGCATGAGTTGACGAAAATTGTTGAATCTGTTTATGTGGTAGGCTTTGGTTAAAAAAAACTAAGGTAATACTCGAAGCCCGCTGCATTTTGACTGTAGGTTCATGGGTAGTTACTGACTAAATTTTATAGTATACGACTCTTTAGGACTTTATACCTACCGTGCGGTCCCCCCACTGACAGCTTCTTTGATATATGCTGGCACGAGAGCAGCCAGTCCATCAGCGCCGAGTAAGGCGAGAGCAGCCCTTGGTGCGAGGGTCTTTGGACTGCTGCCTACGATCAAATCCCATAAATGGAATGTTGCCCATCTGCACCACCCTGCGCATCCAGCGCGTGGTGTAATACATGCACTTATTCTTGCCCGACCGGCGCCGGTCAGTGTTATAGTAGATCGTCATGATGTCTAACCCGTCGCTTCCACGAAGGTGCTCGACAAGCTGCGCTTGGATGGGGATCATGATATCCCGCGGCGTCTTCGTAATTGATTTGCCCTTGCGAAAGCGCTTGGGGATCTTGGGGTCGCAGTCATAGATGACGAGGACGTACTTGTCCTTGTCCGGCACCCTGAGCAGCAGAGCCGCCCAGATGTGCCAGTGCTGCTCGAGGAAGTCTGGGTCATTCTCATATGGCCACGTCCACGTGCTGTGTCGTCTGGGAAGGTCAGTGGGCGGGAATGCACGTACGGACCATCGGGGTACTTGTTGTACTCAGTGAGACATTTGGACATGTCATTTCCGAGGGCGTATATGTCCCGGCAGAGGGGGAGGCGCGGCTTTCCGGGGGAGGGGGGTGCTGTTGAGCCAATGCTTGTTACTGGGGATGGGGAGTCGCCCGAGGATATGTCCATGTTGCTAGATCCTAGGGTCCCGGCATTGGATGTGACTATGGCTGTGGCAGGAAATGGGGATGCGCCATCGAGTATGTCCTTGGGGCTGGAGCCCGGAAGACCGAGGCTGGGTTTAGTCATGGCGGTGTTTATGGCGAATCTAGTGCTCGAGAAAGATACTTGGGATAGGAGGGCGAACTACAAGGGTTAGAGATGTGATTTGGGCGGCGAAGTATATAAATGCTTTTGGCCATCGTGAACAATGGTTAGGAAAGCGTTTCGCAGTGTCCTAGCATGTCCCATCATGTTCTATGCACAAAGCAAAGAGGGTTCATCTGTTTCAACGTCAGTCGACATAATGTTACATATATGTGACATAGCTATCGGGTCTTTTTGAGCCATCCTGCCGCAGGACTCTATATCTTGCGTTATCCATGTTGTATAAACGTCGGGTTGGTTTCAGCCTTGAGCCGAGGTCCGCCCAACAAAGGGAAGAGGTTTGGGCCCTTTCAACTTCAAGCAAGGCATCATTGCATGTGCCCATTGTGAGCCTCAAGGCACTTCAAAATATTCTGCTCACTGTTTCGACTCGAGTCTCACCGCGCTGCGAATGGAGTCGTAGGCGCCAGCCCTAAAGGCAAGGGTGGAGTGGCCCTGGCTCGCGTTTGTACCTGCCCATACAGACAATATACACACAATTATAGTCCTGCCTAATAGCTTTGGAGTTACTCACGTTAGGGCGTATCGGAATGTGCCAAAGTTGCTGGTGCATGGTCGCCCTAGCTGTTCGACTGAAGCTTAAGGCTACTTGGGTACGGTCCAGCTACTCGCCAATCTCGCTCTTGAAAACGAGGTAGAGTACTCGTGATACACGTCTCAACTAATGATGAATTTTTTATCTTTGCGTATCTTACTCGCATCGGCCTCCTCGACACTACGGATCTCCCTGGGACGAACGTGCTGCTAGGATCCATGATGTGCAGCGTTGGCCAAACGGCGCTGCCAGCGCACACCAGCTACAGCGGCCTAGTAAATGGTATCTTTGCTGCAATGGCCATCGTTCCGCATGCTGTTTTTCGGTCTGAAGGATAAATTGACAGAAGCTTGTTCACATGACCAGGTTGTATACAAGCCCGGATGAAAGTTGGTCCAGCCGTATCCGAGCTCGGCGTCGATGGCCTCCCTTCGTGCTCCCCACCGTCTCTCGTCATCTCCGTGACTGTCCTGATGAATGAATTCGTATCTTTTGAACAGGGCCCTCGGGTCCATCTCTCCGTCCACGTTTCACTCCGCGCAGACGGTTCGCCTTGTCCACAACCTTGAGCCTGCCCCGGGCATCCGCTTCTCGAGCACGGCCCAGCCTGCGAACAGTCAAGGATTTGAAACACACGAACCGAGCCCTGGTGAGAACTACGCCCACAAAGCTGGAGCAAATGTGCTGGCAATCGATCAGTATGAGGGTCGCTTCCTAGTTTCCGGCGGTGCCGACCCCTCGATACACCTATGGGATCTAGAAGCACGAAGCTCCGAGCTCAGTTACACCCACCAACCCGCTGCATCCATCTCCAAGTTCTCCCACGAAGACGCCCATACGCATGCCATTACGTCCGTTTCCATCTACCCTTTTGATCCTACTTCGTCTACGATCATTACGACCTCCCACGATGGCACCCTGAAGCTCTCGGCTTTACAGCCGTCAGCCATCACGCCCGTGCATACCTTCAAGCTCGATTGCACGCCGTACGCTCATTCCCTGTCCGCCCATCCGAGCTCACCTTTGCTCGTCGCCGTTGGGACCTCCGAAAAGCCCGTGCGGTTACTCGACCTGCGCTCCGGGCTGTCCACGCACGGCTTGCCTGGTCATGGCTCGGCCGTCCTCTCCGTCTCCTGGGCTCCCCATAGACCCTATCTTCTAGCATCTGCTTCGGCCGACAATCGAGTAATTCTATTCGACATTCGCCGCGCAGGACACAACTCGGCAATGGGCACACTTGACCTGGATGATGCGGTTGGCCTTGTCCCCCCACGTAGTACCCCGAACTCGTATCGCAGCCGTCCGGCATTCTCCCCCCACGCTCGAGCTCACAACGGCCCCGTGACGGGCGTACGGTGGACATCCGATGGGGCATATCTTGTGACGGCCGGTCAGGACGCCAGGATTCGCGTGTGGCAAGCTGCAACCGGTGCCAACACACTCGTTCACTTCGGTCCTCGCATTCAGAACACATCATCGGCTCACTTGGCCGAGAGGGCGCCGTTGATTCTACCACACGGTCAGATGGGCGGGGGCCACGAGACTCTTCTTTGGGCCAACTTCAGCGATTCCGACGGCCGAGGGGAAATTTTTATGCTTGGGCTTCGCGAAGGAACTTTTATCAAGCGTCTGCGAGTCCCGGGTCTGCTAGCTCACCGGTCACAGCCACATGTTCGGTCAAATGCCCTTAGCGCCGCGCGGATCAATTCTCTGGCGTGGCGCGGGAACGGCGCCTCTGGAGAAGGTATCGAGGTGTTTTCCGCTCATGGCGACGGGACGCTGCGATCGTGGGTTTCTCGCGAGGCAGAAGAAGCGCCAGACGGAGTCGAGGAGGCTGAACAGGCCGACCGCAAACGTAAACGCGATGTACTCGAGGAAATTTATCACGGCTTCGTGTCCCCGTCGATTTGAATGCGTGATTCTGCCATCCACGGCCGCCTTCTGGAAGTGGTGCTGACGTTCGCCACGCCAAGCTCTGGGAATCTCAGCTGAGACGAGCAGAGCTTGCTGTCGGAGAACACCGACCATCCTGGATACCTTGCCTGCAAGGATTTGACAGACCGACTCCAACCGCAAGGGTGACTCGAATCCACCATTTTGATTGGCACAAGAGACCCCCACGAGGTCCCGGGCTCGTTAGATCTGAAGCCCAGACCGGCTCTTGCCCAATAAGGAACCACTGCCGACCCGCCGCCTCGGGACTATCTGCCAGCTTCTGCAACTTTTCTCCTCTTGATCTTTGCTTTTTTCCTGCTCCCTGGTGTCTGACATCCCACCTCCTTCAGTTGCAATATATCAGCAGACCGCAGGCGAGCGACTTCAGGGAGTTTTGCGCTCGATCAGGTCCAGCAAGCTCCCATTGCCGAGCCCGCCCGTATCTATCTTCCATCTCCACCTGCCTTGCTACCCCACATTACCGGCCACAACTCAACAGTCACGACGAACAATCGCCCATCATGTCAGATACCAAGCACCAGCCAACAGTTCAAACGACTGCCGCAGATAACTTTGGTGAAGCGTCGCCTGTAGTTTCTGCGAATGCCAGCCCATCAGGAGACAATGCTGCGCCGGAGACAGCTGCAGACCAACTCGACCAAAAAAAGAAAGGCTTCTTCGCCTACTTTCGGACCAAGGAGTTCTACGTAACTCTGCTGCTTGGGTAGGCGCACTCCACTCATTCCATGCAGTGCACGGCTAATCTTTTCTCGAAAAGACAGTTTTTGGCGATCGCAAACACTGGCACCAACACCTTCAACACCCTTCTTGCCAACAAAGATACTAACATCCCAGCCTTCCAGACGTTCTTCAACTATTGCTTGCTGAACATAATTTTCACTTCGTATACCATCTACAAATATGGGTTCAAGGGCTGGTTCCAGATGCTCTGGAAACGCGGATGGAAATGTGAGTTTCTCTTGATCCGCTGGACACTTCACCAGCGGCCGTGCTGATAGCCTTTTCTATAGACATCATCCTTTCGTTCTGCGACGTCGAGGGCAACTACTTCATGGTACTTGCCTACGAATACACCACCATGATGAGCGCGCAGTTGATTAATTTCTGGGCCATTGTCATCGTGGTCGCGGTGTCATTCTTATTCCTCCGCGTCCGGTACCACATATCTCAGGTGCTAGGTATTCTGATCTGTATCGGTGGTATGGGTGTTTTGATCGCGTCCGACCACATCCAGGGCACGAACGGGGGCGATTTCTCCCACGGCAGTCAGATCAAAGGTGATCTCTTTGCGCTGCTCGGTGCCTCGTTTTATGGGCTCGCCAATACTGGAGAGGAGTTCTTTGTCAGCACAGCTCCCGTCTACGAAGTCATCGGTCAGATGGGATTCTTTGGCATGATCATCAACGGCGTTCAGGCGGCAATCTTCGATCGCAAGTCCATCCAGCACGCGCACTGGGACGGCCAGGTCGGTGGATACCTGACCGGGTACACTTTGTGTCTGTCGATTTTTTACTCTACAGCGCCACTTTTGTTCCGCCTTGCGTCTGCAGCCTTCTTCAACATCTCCCTTCTGACTATGAACTTCTGGGGTGTCGTTATCGGCATCCAGGTGTTCCACTACAGTGTGCACTGGATGTACCCGATTGCATTCGTCCTCATCATTGTCGGTCAGCTCGTATACTACCTCGGTCGCAAGGTATTGGGAGAGGCGCGCAAGCCGTGGCTTGGTCAAAACCAAGAAGGCGGGGTTGCCGGACTTTTCACCGCGAAGCGAAGGATCGATTCGAGTGCGGCTGCCTTTCGAGCTGCCCCTGCATGATTCACACCGGCCTTACCACGCCCTTCCTATTTAAGCACAACGAATGCTGTCGGAAACGCAAACACGTCCTCCATATCTAATGTAATCAATGAGTTATGTAACTAGCTAAGCTATATATGAAGCCTTCCTGAAGCCGTACCTTGTGTTCCCCTCGTGCATCTTTTTTGCTTTAGGCTCGCGCCGGTTGAGATCAACTACCAGGCATCCGTCCACGGATGAAATGTCCTGGATGTGCGAGTGCATCCCAGTCCTGCTCTACTCGTTGCTTCTACGCAGTACTTGTCTTTGCTATGGGCACCAAGACGTGGCCGGCATTGACTAGGTAGCCGCTAAACGCTATCTCGGTCCGCTAGATGCTGGGGGCACTAGCAGCACGCGGCATGCTTTTTCCCGTCAGCTAACGGACACGCCCCATTGGACGGAATAGGCGCAACATACTCGCGCCATGAGGCTGCTGCTATGCTGCAAATGATCCTTCTCGGGCTCGTCACAGCCGGCGTCGGCTGTGTCCGATGCTATGATATCAGACTGGCGATGCGGCTCTTTACGGCTCGTCTGACATTGAGCACTTTGGCTGTGGCCGAGCACGGTGTCTACTCCGGGCTTGTCGGTGCATCAGGGCCCAATTCTATGCATTACCAGATGGCTATTGTGCGGACACTGAACAGATAGACGACTCTCGCGGGTTGTCAGCTCTGCTGCATATAGGATGCATGTTGATTAATTGCTTCTGGCGCGCCTCCACGGCACAAAAGATAGGCCAGTCACCGAGCATTGATGCTTGGGATATGTCGCGATGTAGTGAATACGGATGGCCTTCACCACGCAGACCTAGCACTTATCCATATCGACAGATGCTCGGGAGGCTTTTGTCACTTAGTGCGCGGCTAGCATTGCGAGGTGCCATCCATCTTGATCGACGGATATCTCGAACGATGCGCTAATCTGTGTCTGCACGAATGTGGGCTCGATGTACAGTTCGAGTACTGTTGCGATAGTCTTGGCTTCAGCCCCAGTGGTCGATCTACGTCTCGGCCCTAGGCATCGGTTGATTGCACCGAGGTTTGCTTGGGCGTCCGATCAAGGCGATGAGGCCGGAACTGGGGGGGTCGCGGGCCTCTGGTTAGACAGCGACGATGAATGCTACGCAGCTTGTCGAGTATCAACTAGTCGTGGTTACGGTGAGTGGGTGTCCTATCAACGATGTGAATAAAGTGAGCCAAAGGAAAAACAAGAAAAAAAAGAAATCGACAGGACAGAGATTCGAACTCTGGACCCCGAAGGGATTAGATTTCTAATCTAACGCCTTAACCGCTCGGCCATCCTGCCGGATTATGACGTTGTTGCTTCTTTATCGTTCTATAGTAATAAAACATTGGATGTTCCAATATTCGAACAGTGCTACTCTGTATGTCCTATCTCGTCGCTCGAACAAGTCCACGCATATGAGTTACCACCGTTGAGAGCGCCTGACTCGGCATTGACGGACTAACTTTTTCTTCCCACCCCCTTGATGGGGTATAGGCTCTGTGAGGTCTCCGTTGAAACATGTACGATTATTGCTTCCTGGTCGGTATGTCCGATATATATATCTCAACACCTTTTTCGAGGTATGGCCCCAACCGTTTCCAATGCGCGATCAAACAGCCATGACGACGTTACAATACAAGGTAGTCCCAGTTGGATTGTACAATGACAGACAGCGCTAATATTCCTCCCCCGAACAGACAGTGCGTCAATGTCACTTCTAGCACAAAACTCAAAGCAGAAACAACACTTGTTGACCAAGAAAGCCTACCGCAAGAGCAAAACCAGCTCACCGGGAACGAATAACCAGCCAAAACGGCCGTCGTGACCGAATCGAGACGGACAAGAGCTGCACAAAGAGCCCCGCACCCCATGTTCAAAGCATGCACGGCAGAAACAGGAACAGTACAACATTGAACAGAGCACGCATGTTTTTCTGTCTCGCCGTGGTATTGGGTACGACCTGGTCCGTTCCTTGACTACAAGCGCATCAAGATGCCCGGCGACCCAATCTTGGACGACGAGCGGTGCGGAGAGTACCTGCTCCTGGACAAGCTGCCGCGTCACCACGTGGTCTCCTCCGAGGCCATGTTCGACACCTACTCGCTCGGACCCAACAACTTCTTCTTCAGCCGGGTTTCTGCCATCTTGTATGAATGGTATAGCATCGGACACGGAGACATCGTCGAGTTTCTGGCATACAGGGCCGAGTAAAGGATGCAAGAGCTGCGGGTCAACAAACATTACCACACCGAGTATGACGCTCTGCACATGCGGCGATGGAGGACGATGTTGAGCATCCATTCACACCCCCTTGAGTGGCGGAGGAAACCAGTAGTTGAAGAGGTTGACATCGAGGCTACGTAGCCTGAAAGCGGAAGCGCGCCTGCCATTCAGGTTTTGACCGGGTAGTATCTTGTATGAGAGAAGCTGTATAGAGCGTGATGATGCTGCTTGCAAGCCAATTCTCAAAACGGCCAATCCCACCTAGAATGGAGCAGAGGTTGTGAGTGAGGTCGGTGCTGATTATGGGATGCCCAGACACAGAGAAGGTCCACACGTCTTTATGGTTACTGTGCTCTCTGTATGGGAGTATATATACCAATAAGATAAGGTCAACATGAAGTATAAAATCTAAAATAACACCCATTAAGCCTAGACATACCCCAGCCCGAAGAGTAGCAGATGCGTAGCACATCGAGCATCCAGATTGAGCAAAACAAGGCCACGTACAGAGAACACTGCCAAGTATCGGCCTGCTGAGCATTCTACAAGCTCATGCCTGCAGAATGGCTGCGATGGAAAAAGATGAACATGGGTTGCATGTTGTTGCCCCGACCGACAAGTCCTTTAGTATCGTGATGACTGCCATAAACTCACTGATTGGTGAGAACTTGGCTAGGGGACGTTTTGCTTGATAAAATCAATTTGAATAGTTCAAATATATCAACAGGCAAGGTGGCCGAGCGGTCTAAGGCGCGCGGTTAAGGTCTCTATTAGAACCTCTTCTTGAGTTTATCAAGTTTCCGCGTCATTAATTTGGCGTGGGTTCGAATCCCACCCTTGTCATTTTTTGCTTCCAGCCAGGAAAACTGGTGGAGCCTGTCGTCGGCCCAGTTACGTACCATCACTCGCGGGCTCGAGAATAAGATCAAATAAACGGCGGCGGTGCTCACGTAGTGAGTGGTCGGTCCAACAAGTCAGTCCTACGCCGCCAAACGCTCGAGCTACTTTCCCATTGAAAGCCTGTCTCACCCCGGGATCAGTTTGCCATGCATAATATTATTGAGTGCTATTCTAAGAAAAGACACGAGTTCAGATTATGATGCCATCGGCGGGGTAAATGGCGAATTGGCTGGATATGGACCACAGAAAAAGCAATTGTCCACGCTGTATTCAATGAACATTCATGGTTGGTGCGGCATCTTTGTAGAGTATATATAGCACGCGATCGAGCTCGAGGAGACATAGAGGAGCGGGAGTGTCTTCTGCTGCTCACTTCGGCGTTCATCTATCTTCATCGTTGCCAACCATATTCCACCATATACCGCAACTAGCTCTATCATCTAGGCCAACATGTCCGTCGCAACCGAGTTCGAAGCAGCAAACGCAAAGTACGCGACGTCTTTTACCAAGGGGGACCTGCAGCTGCCTCCTCAACGGTTTCGTCACCCCTCCTTGCCGCGGGGACAGCGCTGACGAGCATCAAATACAAAGGAAGGTCGCTGTCGTGGCGTGCATGGATGCAAGACTAGGTGTGATCTTAAGCGTCCAATGCCTGCCCCTTTGATCCAACTCACACTGCCCCAGATACTGCTCGCGCATTCGGTCTCGAAGAAGGCGACGCCCACGTCATCCGCAACGCCGGTGGCCGAGCGAGCGACGCGCTGAGGAGCATCATCATCTCGCAGCAGCTGCTTGGGACGCGCGAGATTGTGATTGTACATCACGTACGTTCTACCCAACCGTGGCCATGACACGAGTAACAAGTAACTAACAAGGGCAGACCGACTGCGGAATGCTCACCTTCACCGACGACGCTATTCGGACCATCATCCGTGAAGGTCTAAATCAGAACGCGGACCACATCGCCTTTCTCCCCTTCTCGGATCTCAGGCAGAGTGTCCTCGACGATATCCGCTTGTTGAAGGAGAGCCCGTTGGTGTTGGACGTCCCGGTCACAGGGTATATCTACGAGGTTGAGTCGGGGAAGATCATCAGGGTCGAGTAGATTGTCATGTACGTGGAGTTGGCCGTGAGTGGCTGGTTCATGGCGCTGTATTGGCTTCTTGTTTGGTGTTTGGTATATACAGTGAAACAACGCAGTATTCATTTCATTAGTAGGTGTCTGGATCATGCCCAGTGGCAGCAAAGGCCCGGTTCGGTAGGAACGTCTCTGACTTCTCTCCTCCAGCGAACAGGTTGAGATAGCCGTTCTGAGGTAGCGATGTGACCTCGGCTACCATTTTGCAGGTAACAAAGTGGCCTTGCTAAGAGCCTAAGACGGCTAATCAATCAGATATCGAAATGACCTTGCTCTAGTCAACCGTACCGAGGCTTGCCACAAACTGTGATTCACTAGCTAGCTGATCCCAATGAACTGGAAGGGATAGATACAGGATAGAAAGGGGTGTATGTCCAGTGTAGGGGATATAGGGATCATGGTATAGCGAGGGCTTAGGGCCTCCGACAGTCTAATGCTGCCAGAAAGTCCACGAAGGCGTAAGTAAGCCTGAGTATTCAGACATCTAAGGTCTGGAGGAGCCAGGACAATATCCAATCCTAATCCTTAGGTATAGTAAAGAACAGTATAGTAAGTCCTTAACAAACAAGGGTATCTTAATATAAAGAGTAGACTTAAAGGAAATCTCCTGGGCCAAGGCCGGCGGGTGTTGGTCGCGGGGAGATGCAGCCTTAATAGTCGGGGGCGGAGGCCTAAGCATTAGGGGGCAGGAGCCTAAATTGTAGGGGGCAGAAGCCTAAACATTAGGGGGCAAAAGCCTAGATTTTAGGGGGGAGGCCCAGTTTATTAGGGCAGGAAGCCCTAAACTTTGGGGCGCTCCCGCCGGCGGGGGCCTCCTCAGCAGTTGGACAACATGCCTGTTTGCATAGAAAGTCAAGGTGTGTGTGTGTGTGTGTGTATGATGTTGTTTAAACCAATCAATGAATGAACAGTTTGTTAGTAGCTCGACAAAAAAAGTTGACAAGGGTGGGATTCGAACCCACGCCAAATTAATGACGCGGAAACTTGATACCTAAGCTCAAGAGGAGGTTCTAATAGAGACCTTAACCGCGCGCCTTAGACCGCTCGGCCACCTTGCCTGTTGATGAAATAATACTCAAATATTGCGCTTATATTCAAAAACAAAAACTGCATCGTGCATGTCCGACACTCGAGTCAAATCCCCATAACGGTAGTCACTTGCGTGGAATGAACGGGCTTCGTCTTGCAGGTGGGCAACAAAGCCCGGCTCGAGGGATCAGATTTGACAGTTGCTGAGTTAGTATTCCTTCGTTTTGGTTGTGTTTGAACTTGAGCAGACTGATGTTGTCCGCTCCGTGGCCCACTCCAAGATATATCGTGTGCAGGCCTGTTGGGGAATATGCTAGACCATTGGTGGATGATCGGAATAACAGCCTTTGACAGAATGCCCATCATACCCGAGGAGACTACCATTCAAGAGAAGGGCTTTCTTCCAGCCTTTGCCCGGGATAATACCATTGTCCAATTTGTACACAGTATCATTGAGGCCCACTGGGAACAATCCTACCATCAAAGGGCACAGGGATGACTCAGTATACTCGTTGAATGCCCATTGTGCAGGCACAGACAAAGCGGCTCAAAGTATATATGCCATGACGCAGTATCTCCTGACTCAACACTCTCAACATCTATTCCACCTTACTACAATCATCATCAACATATCCTCCGCCAAGATGTCATCCTCCGTTTCCTGCACCAGCCCCAGCCGCCTCTGCGGCAAGTGCAAACCCATCTACGACCGCCTGACCCTCGACGCATACGGCCGGTTCCAGCCAGAGGAGATCTTCCCCTTGCCCCGCGTCCACCCCATCGTCTTCGCCATGAAGTTCCGCGCCGACCTGCCCTTCCGAGAGTTGTACGTGCCCCTCGCCGTGCGACTGCGTACCGTCGTGAGCGAGCGATTCAACAGGCGCCCCGAGTTGCAGTACATCAAGAAGCTGGCCATCGACAGCACCGGCCGGGAAGTGCTCAGCGTCAAGATCTTGGTGGATCTTCCTGACCGTTTGGAGGTCACAGACACGCTCGTTGACCAGGTCTTCGGAGCATGCGAGGGTGGAGCCGATGGCTGGGGGTATAGGGCCTTTGACGATGTCGGCAAGTGCCAGACTCACCAGCGCCTGCGGTTCTTCGAGCAGATGCTTCTGTGAGCGGCCGCCGAGAGATATGAATGCCGGCCACGGCTGTAGTCGGGCCCGGGGTGATAGTTTGCTTTCTGGTTCGTGAGTTCCCGTATGTTCTGTTAGTTTCCATCTAGTTAGTGTTTGAGCAGGCCATGACTCATGGCCTGCACAGTGCTGAATTGAAGAGTATGCCTTTGTTATATGTTTGTTCCCTTGCCGTGTAGCCAAGTAGACAGATCCCAGTCTGTGTTTACTAGTGAACCAAGTAGGATAGAGCCCGCATTGGCGATGTTTCCCGGTTTTGGCTGTAGCCAGGCCACACACCCCCTGTTCATGCGCACTGCCGAGCAGAGTACGTCTCGACCCCATGTTGGGACATCAAGTTCTCGATTTCAAATGTCCCCGCGTGGTGAGCCGACCGACTGATCGCAGCGATAGGCGTCGCCGCATCGCCGGTAGCTGTTCGAAACACCGAGACAGCCACACAGTGTCGGTGGCGGAAGACCGGATCAGCATGATGGAGAGGAGGGGGGCAAGCTGGCGTACGTATAATGTGTGAACGACGGTATGCGCTCCTTTGCTCCATTGTCCACCGTCCATTGTCACATGGTTAGGAGACGTTGACTTGATCTCGACTCGCTCCAAAGGCAAACGAAAGGATATGGATGTTGGTTGAATGCACGCACGCACCCATTGACTTCCCATTGTCAATGTTGAAAGAACACAAAGCCCTTTGGTTGGAGGAACAAAGTCCAGCCAGCCACATATAGCAGCGAGGGACAAAGCGCTCCTGGTACATAAACCCAGCAGCGCTCCCTGGGTGGTCTCAAATGCATCGTACGAGATCCTCAACCAGGCCACCAACCCACACCGGACCTTCGCCACCACGCCCGCAACTCGATCGCAACCAACCGCAACAACAACAACAACAACACCACCAACCATCAGAATGCCCGCCTCCACCACCTGCACGAACCCGCGCAAGCTCTGCGACGAATGCAAGCCCATCTACGCGCGCCTCGTCCGCGAAGCCTATGACAAATGGCAGCCCGAAGACATCTTCCCCAGCCCGCGCGTGTACCCAGTCGGATTCGCAAAGGCCTTCGAACTCGAGGTGCCCAACCGAGACGCGCTCAGCAAGAAGCTCTGCGCAGCCCTCAAGGGCAAATCCGTCTTGAACCCCAAGCTGCACTGGATAGTCACTAGGGGTCGCAACAGCAAGGGGCAGGCCGCTGTCAAGCTGTATGTTCTCGTTGATGCCCCGGAGCTAGTCAAGATTACGGATGAGCTCATGGACAAGATCTTTGATGGGTGTGTTGATGGTGGCGCCAAGGGGTGGAAGCATGAGGTGTTTGAGGATATCCAGGAGTGCCAGACGCTGCAGCGGTTGATGTTTTTTGAGCATATGCTTTTGAGGTGAAGGGGAGGATGTTTCTTTAATATTAAACTTTAATATTAAATGTTAGTATCTGTAGTCAAATGAGACTGTTTACTGCTCTGCTGTTTCAGGTTTGATGTAACATACAGGTTGGAGACAATTGCGTAAAGCTCCAAGTATAGACACAGCATGACATTCCAGCCTTACTATGCTGATCATATCGAGCCCACCAGCGCAGTCAATTAGTGGGCGAGCCCAAAGTCCAAGCGCTTGTTCCCCTCGTCCGTGGTCTTGGTCAAATACTCCAATTGCTGCGCCTCACTCATCAAGTTCCACCGCCTCTCACGGCGCTTGTTGATCCAGACATAGTAGACCTTTGTCAAGCAGTAAATGGCGATGTTTGTCGTCACAAGAGCAACGAGTGTACGGTTTCCACGCCGGTACCGCGGGCTGTCGTCCTCGCGGTATATGTTCGAAGCAATGATGCCGGATGACTGCACGCACATGTTGTACACGGCTGCCGAGACTGTGCGCGAGCGGACGGTGTTGGAGTTGCGCGAGTTCCAGCCGACTTGGATTGGATGCGCTATGGGTCGACCACTCAGTTGGAACAAGAGCATGAATAGAGATGGACGTACCGTTTGGATAACCGAGCAACAGAGTCATCACGACCCATACCACCCACTTATTAACGGTATTGATGTTAACCACGTATAGATAGATAAGGAACGGCAACGCCCAAATCTGACCGATCATGGATATGAATGTCAGCTCTTTTACTGCCTCGGCGGAGTATGACAACAGAAGCATCGTGGTGATATGGAGTATCTCTTTCGGGATAATGAGGAGGTTGGTTGTGAATGTACCGAAACCCAGACCGCGCAAGGTGAGCGTCAGGTACTGTTGCGGCGTTGTCAAGGGAGTCTGGAATGTCAAGCCGATGATGTAGATTGGCCAGAGATCATAGTCGCAAAGACTCTTCCAGAGGAGTTTCGGTGTAATCGGCTCACGGTTATGCATCGTTCCCTTGCTGGGGTCGTCACGTATCACGCGGTTGACGATGATGGTTTCCTCCCTGTGCGGATTAGTCTCTGCTCGGACACGTACGGATGATATTAGCATACCGCTCAGAGAACCAGCCCCTCTTTCCGCGTGCCCAGTTGGCTGTCTGACAGGGCCCTGGTGGCATCAGGATGAAGGCGACAAGACCAATCAGGAGCGTGAGAAGGCCCTCGATCAAGAACAGCCATCACCAGCCTGATTGCTCCTGTATTCCTCGAAGATGGAGAAGACCAAATGCGAGGAAGCTGGCGCCGATGTCTGCCATGCTCATGGCGGTCCAAAAGTAACCCAGCCGAATAGTCATCTCGTGATGCTTGTAGAAGTACGAGAGGTACAGGATGATCTGCTCTTGGTTAGGGCTGGAGTGGCCGAAAGAGCTGGAGCAGAGCACTTACGTCTGGGATAAAGCCACCCTGGAGTATGCCCAAGAGTGCTCGACAAGCGAGAAACGAGTTGCGTCCGCTCAGTGCGTACTGCGACATGGCAACGCCAGACCACAGTGTGATCTGAGCCGGAATCCACCGGTCAGGGCCAATCCACTTGCTGACGAGCTGTGACGGGAGTTCTGCGCAAAGGAATGAAAGCTTGAACACCGTGTTTCCAAGGTTGTAGTCTTGTGCAATCGTTAGCATTTATTCCTCGGCATCTGGTAAAGGATACACATTACTCACCATTCGTGGTCATTCCAAGATCATTAAGGAATTCATCCGTTAAAGCCTGGCCAATGTTTGCCCGGTCCAGCTCCAAAGCCATGAACATGATGCAGGCAAACACCATGATGCGCAGGTCGATCTTCCGGACAAGGCGAGTTTCCTCTCCCCATGTCCATCTCGCGGACGGGTCGAAGCGATGGATGTTCTCCCAATCATCGCGAGGCTGATACTCCTTGGCTGTCGCTGGGTTATCGTACACCGATGGCTGAGTGGCAACCGCTTCGGGATCGAGTTGTTCCTTGCACTGGAAGAAGAATTTGCGAGTCCGGACGACTGGTTCTCCAAGATCGGACGATAGCGCAATGGCCGTGGTTGCATACGAGGAGACTTCGCCAACCTCAGACACCTTTGAACGGGCCTTCGAGGGCTGGTAGACAGTCGACATTTTGGATGAGATCGCAAAGTCGCTTGCTGGTGGCAGCCATCCCGGCCAATCCGGCAACTATATACAGAGCCATATCCAAGACATTGCACCATTTGGCCAAGAATGGTCTGCAGATAAGGGTCTTTTTCTTGACTTGGCGCGCCAGTATTGATACTGGCGAATTTCTCTTTGGATGCACGAATGATGCAATTACCGGGCACGCCATCCAGCCATATTTCGTCGAGACCACCGTTTCCCCAACGTTTCGGCGTTAGCGATGTGACGGGATCACTAGATTGTCATCAACTTCGTTGTTGTTTCCTTTTCTCCTATCGCCGAAAATCTTGACCGTCGGAGAGACACATGCTTCGAGCTGTTCTCCTCATTATTGATGGCAATGGCTTGGCTTGGCCAATTGCAACTCGTGAGATAGATTGATTCTCTTGCGTCGCCCACTGGAAGACCGTCGCCTCGGTTGACCTTAGCTATGCAATGGCGAGTTGCCTAATGCAGCGTGATTGATGGGCTGAAGCCCATACGATGCGACGATAAGCAGCAGTCGTGCCGGCACGCCTGTGACGCTGTAGGTTGCGACATTGTGGATTGCGAGATATTGCACAATGCCTGCGGGGGATGATGTCGCAATGAGGGGAGGCTATATAACCACCTGGCCAATGCCTGCTGCGAGTCAGAGTATCAATCACACATCCATCAGAAAGAAGTCGAAACCATGGCGCCCTTTCTCACCGAATCCCCAATCATTGTCCCTGAGGTCTCGGAAAAGAACCACCGTGAACCACTGGAGCCCAGCGGCGCACTTGAAGATGTCGACAAGTTCGACGTCACTCCTGTCATCGGCCGCGAGTTCCCTTCTGCAAATCTGGTCGAGTGGCTTTGCGCGCCTAATTCAGACGAGCTCTTGCGTGACCTTGCTATCACTAGTAAGTCGACTTCTCGGGTGCTTTACCCCGATCATGGTGCTAACCCTCTCAGTCTCCCGACGAGGCGTGGTCTTCTTTCGCAAGCAAGACAGCCTGACCGATGATCTTCAGAAGGAGCTCGTCGATCGGCTGGGTCGCTTGACCGGCAAACCAAGTACATCCGGCCTCCACATTCATCCCATCAGCAATTCGTCGCGCGAGGAGAGCACCCCAGACGATGAGATCAGCGTCATCAGCTCTGTCCAGCGGCAGAAGCTCTATCAAGGCAAGACCTCGTTTGGACGCAGCGGCCGACACGAGTGGCACAGCGATATCACCTTTGAGCCCGTGCCAAGTGACTATACGCTGCTGCGTTTGACTCAGCTGCCAGAAACTGGTGGTCGTGAGCACACTCGCCATGAACAGAGGCGTCCACAACTGACCATGTCGCAGACACACTCTGGGCATCCGGCTACGAGGTCTACGACCGTATTTCCAAGCCGTATCAAGCCTTCCTCGACAACTTGACAGCCACCTACGCCCAACCGCGCTTCAATCAAATCGCCAACCAGAACAAATTCTCGGTGCACCCTGGTCCGCGCGGCGCGCCTGAGAACGTGGGCGAAGAACTCTTGGCGGTACATCCAGTGGTACGCACAAATCCGGTCACTGGATGGAAGAGCATCTTTGCTGTCGGTCATCACGTCGAAAAGGTCAACGACGTCGGCGAGGATGAGAGTCGGCATCTCCTTGACTGGTTCGTTCGTCTAATCACGGAGAACCATGACCTCCAGGCCAGGTTCCGCTGGCAGAATCCCAATGACGTGGCTATCTGGGACAACCGCAGCGTATATCATGCCGCGACGTTTGATTACCAGCATCTCGGGCCGAGAACTGGCCATCGTGCGGTGGGCTTGGGTGAGAGGCCGTACTATGACCCGAAGAGCAAGAGTCGGAGGGAAGCGCTGGGGCTAAACTAGGGCGAGTTACAGAATGACAGGCTTGTGTATTCAGCGGACTGGCGCATGTTGTTCGGTAGTCGAGTGTCAATCAAGCCAAGCTGGTTCATGGTATAGCAGTACGTAGTAGCGGCAGATGCACATGCAAACCTAAAACCCGGCGGAACTACAGGTTACAGAGTAGCGCCGTATGGCGAAGCACGTGGACACGCTCTTGAGTCTCGATTCCAGTTGAATCAAGTCGTAAGCTCTGATTTTGGATTGGATTACAATTCTCTGCAAGCAAGTTCCTGCGATGGCGCTGACAACCGAAGAGGCAACGCTGGTGGAAATCGGCACGACCACAATCAACAGCATCCCTGCCTCCGAGGACCACAGTGTCGCGAGCGCAGCCATGTCCTCGGACGGTCGCATCTTCACCGGAGTCAACGTGTACCATTTCACCGGAGGCCCTTGTGCGGAGCTCGTGGTGTTGGGTGTTGCAGCTGCGGCAGGGGTGACGCAGCTGACGCACATCGTCGCGGTCGGGAACAATCATCGTGGGGTCCTGAGTCCATGTGGACGATGCCGACAGGTCCTGCTCGATTTGCAGCCCGGTATCCGAGTAATTGTTGGGGAGAGAAGCGTGCCCATCGCGGAGCTGCTGCCTGGCGCGTACCTGTACATCGAGTAAATACGCCCCACGTGACTCCGGGATGCGGTTGATCCCCGCCTTCTGCGCTCGCTCTTCTCGTCTCTCCACACTTGCGCAAAATGGAGATCTCCCGTCTGCTCATTGTTGTTGCCATTTATCTTGGTATGTCCGACTCTCGAGCACTCTTGCTGGAGAATGCACTAACCCCCTCGCCTTTCTAGTCTTCCGCTACTTCATCCGCAACCGCTCCTCCGATTCCTCCGCAGACATGTCCCACGGCAAAGTCATCCAGGTGGACAAGTGCGCTTCTCTCTGGCCCACCTGGTCGCAGCCCACAACTAACCTGCTATAGCCCCGTCATCTTCAAAGCCCTCGTCTCCTCCGGTCCTGTCGTCGTCGATTTCTTCGCCACCTGGTGCGGCCCCTGCAAAGCCGTTGCCCCGGTCGTCGGAAAGTTCAGCGAAACATACACCGGCGTCAAGTTCCTCCAGGTCGATGTCGACAAGGCGCGCTCAATAGCCCAGGAGCATCAGGTCCGGGCGATGCCCACGTTTGTGCTGTACAAGGATGGCAGGATGTTGGATAAGCGGGTTGTCGGCGGAAACATGAAGGAGCTAGAGGAGGGTATCAAGAACATCAGCGCGTGAGCAAGTAGTGGGACGCTGGCTTTGGCTATCCTGAATCTATGTACTATCGGGGAAGGGTGGGTATTCGTGCCATCAAATCTGTCCTTTGCTGTTTCCCCCTTTCGCTTTCTGGTTTGAATAGTAGATGACCACGTCCCGCCCCTATCATGCTTCTTGCCTTCGATCCAACACCGGGAACGCTCACTGGCCGTGGCAAAAGCAAAAACGTACAACAGCTGTTTACTAAACAGCATAGTACTAACCAGCCGGCGTGTGGCTTAAGCGTGGCCAGAAGTTGATCCCAGGGGTACTACGGCTCGCATCAAGCATTGCCGCTCTAGACACATAAGCTGTCTCGGCTCAGCCGCCAAAAGTCGACCCTATGACAAATCAGCTTTCAAAACTCGCCGCGTCTATACCATCCTAGTACAAGCAAGAAAGGGAACTCGGATGAACTCAACTATGGACGGACCGCAGTAGTCATACAGTGGGCCGATAGCAGGAGACTTGGGGCATCATCGAAACCCCGAAGCCCCAAAGCAAGGTTGTGTGGGGTCAAGCCGGATCTATCGGACGTGGGAAGCGCTCGGATGACATGGACTTGACCCAGGAGGCGGAGATAATTGTGGCCCTGTCATCACCTATCAAGGGCGCGGAAGATCAAGTACGAAAAAGGATACTTTGCTTTCGTCGATGCCGTGGGTTACGCTACCGTGCCTCGGAATGCGCCGGAACTGCTCTGATCACTAGATGTTTTCGATATTATTTAAGCTACGTATCGTTATTCTACCAGGCATGACATTAATGTGGCTATCAGTCAACGGCCTGCGATCTCCAGCATGACCTCGAAGTATTTCTCCGCTCATTTATCCCCCAATGGGCCAGGTGATGCCCGGCCAACGGCATTGCAAATCATCCAGGACGAAAATCTCGAAGACGGTCTCGCCAACAAGACGATTCTCATTACAGGATGCTCATCAGGCCTGGGCGTGGAAACCGCCCGTGCGCTGCATCACACCGGTGCTACACTCTACCTCACTGCCCGCGACACCGCAAAGATGAAGGATACCCTGGGAGACCTTGCTTCCAGCCCAAGAGTCCATTTTCTGCAACTTGATCTCAGTTCTCTATCATCTGTTCGCGCCTGTGCCGAGGATTTTCTATCGAAAAGCCAGTCCCTCAATATTCTTATCGCCAATGCTGGCGTGATGGCCTGCCCAGAGGCCAGGACAGCAGACGGATTTGAACTGCAATTTGGCAGCAATTACCTCGCTCACTTTCTACTCTTCCACTTGCTTCAACCTGTCCTTCAAACGTCCGCAATCCCCGGCTTTGGATCTCGCGTTGTCTTTGTTTCTTCCAGCGCCCATCGAGTTGGAAGTGTCCACTTTGACAATATCTCTCTTGAGGGCGAATACGAGCCCTGGAAGGCCTACGGTCAAAGCAAAACTGCAATGGTTTGGGCAGCGAATGAAATCGAGAGGCGTTATGGATCCGATGGTCTTCATGCCTTCAGTCTTCATCCCGGCGGCATTCAGACGGAACTATTACGGCATGTCTCGGATGAACAGAGACAGACTTGGGCAAACGATGAAGTTGTGTCGAAGTATTGGAAAAGCCCGGCACAAGGCGCCGCTACTAGCGTGTGGGCAGCGACTGCAAAGGAGTTGGAGGGCCAGGGAGGGAAATACCTGGACAATTGCCAGATCGCAGGCCCGCATGATGAAACCAAAGGGAGGTACGCTCCCGGATATGCCTCTTGGGCCTATGACTCGGCGGGCGCATTGAGGCTTTGGGAAGCAACCCTGAAGATGCTGCGGCTTGATGATAGGTAGCGCATTCTTCGCTTCTCTACCAGCTGTGACAATTCAACTAGCCCCGATTGTTTTCTATTCTCTTGTCATTAGTTGACCCAATAGACCACCATATCCCTCGACAGTATCGAGAAGAATCGAATGCACCTGCCCATCGCTGACTGAGATCCCTAACCCGTACATTCCTCCACCGGCATTTCGCCCCTTGCCCCCATCGTGCCTCGCCCGTATAGCTGTCGTTATCGTGCGCCTCGAAGGCAATATGGCCTGTCGGCCCAAGCGTACTAGCCACATTCATGGGAACGTAGTTTGGCCAGGGCAGGGTCTCAAGATCGAGCTCGGCAACCTTAAGCCCATTGACCCAAGTTGTCACGGTTGGCAAGCTGCCACCAACGCATCGGATACGGAACGAATTCCAACCCGCCCACTTCCAGTTCTTGATAACGTCCTGCGGATTGCACGCATACGCCAGGAAATCAATCTTGCTCTGGGTTATCGGGTTAGTGGTGGCGACAGGGTCTTCCAGCTTCAATCCAACAGGGGTCCCCTTTGCATCTGTCTCAGCATCGACGGCGAAGTCCATCCCGTGAGAGCCGCCAATGCAGTTGCCGTAGAAGCCGCCGATGCTGCCCGACTTGCGGTGGTCGATGAGAACTTGGATACCCTTCATGGAGTCGCAATTACGGCGGATTATGACGCCCGTGTTGGCGGGGTAGTCTGGCTTTGCGTTAAAGGCAAGCTCAAACTCCCCAAAGGCTGCTTCGCTGACGAGGTAGCCCCCGTATCCCTGTGTTGCCTGCTCGCCGATGACCACTCCATCTTGCACAAACCATCTCGCAGGGTGGTTCTCGGGGCTCCGGGAAAGCTTGATGTTGAGCCGGCCGACTGGGTCTCCGCTAGGGTAGATTGAACTGTAGACACGGGGGACAGAGCGCCATCCGGCAAGCGTTTCACCGTCAAAAAGAGGTTTGAATCCATCCATCTTTGGAGAATGTTTCGATGTGCATGGTAGATCAGTGGATATGAGTCTGACGGTTAAGTTGTGATTGGGTGTTGGGTCCAACTAGGACAGGGGCGCGCGCCTTGTTAGTTATAAATATCCATTTCCAACTGAAATCCAAGTGTGTTCCCAAGGCCAAACTATTTGAAGAGCTAGAACGAAAGGCGGGGTTGGGTTGGGAGGCTTTCATAACTCTCTTGTAATAGGATCTCAATCGCTTCCCGTGTTCGATAGACGTCGAGACTTTCAGCCTCCCAGTATCTTAACCGGTGAAGACACATCTGAATAACCCGAGAAATGCTCAGATCGCGGTCCGCCGCGGACTCTGGATAGAGCCTTTGTACGAGGCCACTCTTCTGCGCGGCAATAAGCACCAAGGCCCAGCTGGACGACACCCTACACGCCACCCAGGCGCCATGATGTCGATGTTTCAGCGTTCTGTTGTTGTTGAATCTCGTTGAAACCATGTCGCAAGCTAGAGCCTTGTGGAGCACGGGTTCAATTATACCCATGCCTTGTAGGTCATGGTCGTGATGGTGAACCGCATAGTAAACGAATGGCCGGTAGAGTAGATTTAATATGTTGAAATAGCGGCCCTCTATCATGAGGCGCAGCTCGTCGATTTGGTCATCGGCGATATTCCTGAACTGGATGGGTTCCGGGAGAGAAGTTTCCCTGCGGGGGGTCATGAGACTTTAGCTGGTATTGCATCGCTGGCTGGGAGTGCTTGAATGTGAATGGTATAAGCTCACCATTCTTGAAGATGGAGCTCGATATTTCGAGCAATATCTACCATGCTCGAGAGATCAGCCCGGGACCAGGAGCTGCTGTCCGTTTGGTACAAGAGCTCTGTGACCCGATCCTCAACACGGCGTAGAGCTATTTCACTCAAGTAATAGAACCAAGACTGCTCCTCTGCCTGTCCAGGGAGAGACAATTCTAGAAAAGTAAGCCAACGGTATCCTGTTACCCGAAATTCAAGCATCCTGGCTTACTTTCTTGTGACAACGGGGTAAAAGAGGTTGGCGGCGAGGGAAACATGGATGGGTATGCTGATTTCGAGAGCTCGGACGGTGGAAGGTTCAATTCCATTCTAAGTTCACTGATAAGAGCCATTAGTACAGCGGCGTCTGCTTGCATAGAAATACCTACCATTCGGATTTGAAGCACGTCCAGTAAATCCGTTGTTCGAAATCATTCTCAAACATGTGAGGGGTCTCATAGGCAATGCTCTGGCGAGCCCGTTGACATGCCTGGCCTTTGAGATACATCGCATAAATGGACGATGCTTGTCGAAAGTCGAACCACGCCTGCAAGGGCTGTAGCTTGTGCATGAGGTAGATTGCAGACAGTAAGTGACACTGACACGCGATCAAATCGTTATCCAGCAGCCCGATTCTCTTTCGGGCTGCCTGGAAATAGGCCTCCGCAATAGGTCGCGAAGGAGCGGACGCCTCCAAAGAGTTCGTGGATGCTGACTCTGATTCCTCTAACAGAAGCTTGAATGGAAGGGCTGTTGCGCCTAGTGCGCATGCTAGAAGCTGCAGATTGTCCCATAAGTTTGGTAGCCCGCACAGGAAAAGAATACCTACCACAATGCATGTAGTCGCGTTCCAACCAAAGCCGTTTTCCAAGACTTCTCTGGTATAATGCCGCATCAATCCAATATCTAGAATGGGATTCTTGGTGTGAATGGAGCACAGAAATCGCTCAATAAGGGCAGGTACTTCATCTTCAGAGGTACCATGTCTCTGCAGTTTACCATAGTCCGGGGTCGGACGGGGGGGGGACGGCCGAGTGCTGGAAAGCGAGATAGTTTGTAGCAAAGAACTCCCTTGCGAGATAATCAGGGGAGAATCTATCACCAAAGATCGGCCACGCGAGTATTGAATCGGTAGAAGAGAAAGACGAATGAAGCTTTGGGTCCTCAACATTTTCGGCCAAGCACTTGCCAGTAAGAGATGGGCGTGAGTATGATGATAGGGACGACGTCAGACACGTGGGAGAGGCATCCAACTTCACCAAGACTTGGTTCAATTTCTCTAGGATAAGAAGGCTTGCAGGGTCGAATCTGTTGAGATGATTGATTAGCAAGTACGATCGCTAGTACCTAGGGCAAATGGTAGATGCGCACGATGAGTGGTCGGATCGAGCATCATAAGAGCATTGCGCTTCAGATGTCGAACATGCGGAACAGATAGGCCGCTCATTGTTGCACTTGATCTTGCGCACTCTGCAGTTGCCACAGGCAGTTACGGCCCGCTTGCGGTGATAAGACATGGCTCGGCCTCTTGGCTGGGAAGCAGCGTTGGATGGCAGTGGAAGAGCGCCAGGGGAGTTTCGGCCAGCACGAGGGGAGGGGCTCTGATAAAGGGGAGTCTCGGGCTTACGGTGCTCCGGACTGTGAAGGGTCCAACCCCGCTCCGGCAAAGCCACCGAGAACAGTAAGCATCCAATGGTGAAAGTGACTATGACCATTTGTTTTTCAAACGGTTACCCCGATAGCAGAAAGCCACGCTCAGCGGAGATCAGAGTTGGTTGCCGGATAGCCTTTATCCACCACCACCGGTTATAATGCCGTTTTATCGCAAGGAAGCCTAGGCAGCGCATCTTTCTCCCGAATAAGCATCTCTACCATGATTCATCAAGGCTAACCGGTCGCCGCTACGTATCAGTTCCGAGGTCGAGTGAATACCACGCGAGATAGCCTCGGTGAGCCGACCTGGTACGAGCCATCATAGGTAAAGGAGCATCTGCCGGGATTATACTCCATCCCAACTGTAGCACCATCGCTCTTTGTTGTTGCCATTACCTTGTTCCCTCAATGCATTCTTGCTTGTGTGGTGCTAACAGAAGACCGATGCTTCTATTTCCCATCCGGTTGACAGTTTCTGGGCTCAGGCACAAAGATCCTCGATGATGGTATGTATAGATCCTAAGTATATTTACAATGACCTTGCTCACCTAATGCTCTCAAACCATCTAAGGCACCGCCGTCCTTCATCTCCTAGCACTGAATATAGATCCAATGGTCCTCTGTCATAGAATTGGTTAAAACGCCTCAGAGCCATCTATTTTAGTCTGCTACGATCTTGGTGAGTTTTGTGCTGCTGGATATCTCTGGTGTCGCTTATGGTCCGTACATGGACGAGATGGGGCCCAGTCTGTGTTCGGAGTTGGTAAATTGAGTATGCTAGTAGCTTTGAGAGGATCCGTCTAGAATTGTCATCTATGTATTCCGTCTAGTGCCTGCACAGTACGCCCCGATACCTGACCTTGCCCTCCTTTAGCCTGTTGAAGATCTTGTTGATTCCCTCCGTCGACAGTGGCTCACACTCAATCACAGCGCGGATGTCGTTTCGTGCGGCGAACTTGAGCATATCCGAGTAGGTCTTCTTCGAGGGCATGGAAGACTGGACCTTGGCTCCATTGAGAAGGAACTGCATATGAGGCAGCGCGAGCTGAGCCTCGGGCTCGGTCGCTGTAAGCGGGAAGATAGAAGCACCCTTGGCAAGCACTGGGAAGAAGAGATCCCAGTCTGGCAGCTCAGCGGTGGTCACAAGGAGGTGATGGACCTTGCTGGAGACTTCAGTGATGATGTCCTTCTTGCCACGGGTGGCTACAAAGCATGAGGCACCAAGCTTCACCGCATCCTCCTTCTTGCTGTCCGTCTGGCTGAAGACCACGACCTCGCATCCCATGGCGCGCGCAAACTGGACGGCGAGATGGCCGAGGCCTCCCATGCCAACCACACCGACGGTGTCACAGGGTTTGACGCCGCATAACATGAGGGGGGCGAAAACAGTGATCCCACCACACATCATGGGCGCGGCTTGCTCGGAGGGCATGTTGTCGGGAATGCGGAAGACAAAGGATTCTTTCCGGACGGCTCCCGTGGCGAAACTTCCAGAGTCCAGGTTGGCTGTGCCGTAGTAGATGGGGGTGTCGCAGATGGTCGGGTAGCCGTCCATGCACTTCTCGCAAGTGCCACAGCTGTTGAATGGATAGCCCCAGCCGACGCGGTCACCACTAGAAACACACGTCAGTCACCGGTTGATATGCGACTGCTAGGCGTGGAATACTTGCATCTTCAAGGCTTTGACCTCGGGTCCAACGGCTTGCACAACACCAACACCTTCATGGCCCAGCGCCATACCATAGGGGACAAAGTGAAGGTCAGAGCCACAGACACCAGAGTGAGTAACATCTAGATACACCTCATCCCCAGTGAGGGCAGGACGCTTGGTGGTGTCTTCAGCGACACCGCCGTCTTTCTGGCCACGCCAGACGGTGAATTCATAACCCGAGCTCATGATAAACAGTATAATGAATACGTTGATTCTATTATGCTCAGACTGTAGAGAAAACAGGAGTATTATAATAGGATAGTACGGAATGAGAACGAATCCTTCACTATCGTACCCACTCCACAGTCATAGCGTCATGGCGACCAGCAGGAAAGCCCGGAGTTAAGGTTCTTGATGACAAGTCTCCGCCGTACTAAGCATTATTCCGCTCCATGTCTGGAACGTACCCTGAATAGTTCCCTACCCCCAAGATTCTTATGTCCGGCAATACCATTTGTCATTCACCTTATTTGATACGGCTGACACCGGATGACCCCCAAAATCGTCCATTTGAGGAATCGATGGAGCCTCGGACTTGAGATCGGACCTCTCGATCGCCGACCCTTTGCGCACTTGATTTGATTCCCTTTGAGCTGAAGACAGGATAATGCCTACATAAACTGACATTGTTAGAGTCCTATGTTGACGCGGATCTATTCTGACGTGAATATTAGGGATACGGAATCTCGACGGTCTCGGTAGAGCCCCCTCCTGCTTCTGCTTTGTATCTCCCCCTTTTCTGAGAATAAAACCGCTAATGTAGATATATAGCTTCTTTCTCAAAGGAAAAGCGCCCCTCCTCTTAGTCGCAAAATCCCTCAACCCATCAACTCCGACACAAGTCCAAAATGACCGAGTCTATTATCTTTCGCGGGGGTGAAAACATCCAACAAAAGGTCGTGAAGCCAACGTCGACCTTCACTGGCGAGGTCTACCTGGACTTGATCTCTATGGATTCATCTGCCTCGCTGGCAAATGTCACCTTCACTCCTTGTGCACGAACCCACTGGCACACACACGAGGGCGGACAGATGATCAAGGTATCTTCGGGCAAAGGCTGGTTGTGTGACAAGGGAGGAAAGGCGCGACGGATCAAGGCAGGTGATGTGATATGGGCCCCCGCTGGCACCACCCACTGGCATGGCGCGGATGATGATTCTATCATGACGCACTTTGTTGTTGGTGTTGGCGAGACTAGATGGCTGGAGAAGGTTACTGATGAAGAATACAACAAGCGCTCCGAGTGAACTTTCACAAAGCAGTCAATCTCCAACGGCTAGAGTCACTGTTCGGTGAACAATAAGTATTCTAAGCATAAAGCTGTCTTCCTTGCTTCCTAGTAGGTCAAAGAGGCCTAGTTTCTATAAATCTATAGTAAATAGCCTTTTGATTATGCTAAGCTTTCTAGCATTAAGACGACATTATCCTTAAAGTGTACCCCCCGGCTTTGTAACTCACTAAGCTCCTCTTCAGATCACTAGGGGGTTTCGCCCCTCAGAATAATATCATGTGCCGATGCATAGTAGAGCTACCCTGATAATAGTCGCTTGGTACAATGCCTGCTTCCAACCCACCAGCCTGGAGCTTGAACATCTTCGCTTACGCCTTTGAAGCTATCTATGGAAATAGATAGATACATCTGACACCTTCTTCCACACCGATATATTGGAGATTGAAACCGCCTCGCCTTGAATGAATCAAAGAGTTACCGAAGCGCGATGGGATGCTTCTCCCTCAGCGCCCCTCCATATCTATAAATCAAAACTGGCACCGGCGTCATACCAAGCGCAAGGAAGCCCAGGAGTGAATTACCCCAACCTAGCCCTAGCGCCTGGTACATGCTCGGCCCTGCCAATGGCAAAAACGCACCGAACAAACACCGCACAGCGACAAGCCCCGCAATCGCGGAGGCGGCAAAGGGACCAGAGACATCAATGAAGTATGTCTGAATGGGCGCAAAAATTCCAATCATCCCAAAACCGAACGGCGCCAGACCTATGATGGGCACGATCCAATGGACGTGTTTGTCCGCCGTCCAGCCGTACCAAAAGAAGCTGATCGGGATAAACGGGGCGGCGATGAGGCAGCTTGCAAGGCGCATCTCAGGCTTGTAAACACCATTGTTTCTTTTCGTCAGGCGAGCAACTGTGGCGTCGGATGTTTTGGCGATAAAGATGATGCCGATGATGAAGCCAATGCCGAGGCCTAGGTAAGCGAGGCCAGCGAGTTCAATGGACCAGCCATATTGGGTGGTAAACAAAGAGGTGATCGTGGTGAACAAAAGGTAGAGCAGTCCAAAGACAAAGGACATGTAGAGTGTGAGGAGAAGCAGTATTGGTGATCCCAGTACGATTGCCATAGGCCTGGTGACGCCGGCGAGCAAGCGGCCGGCAGGATTCGAAGCCCGAACGTTGGAGGTCATGTCCGCTACGGCAGAGGCGTCTCCTCGTTTTTCAAGACCTCTTCGGTGCCGCTGGACCAGCACGGCGTGATTAGTTTCCTGTCCAAATACCAGGCTGATAGCAGCCATCGTTCCAGTGGCCATGAGAAGAACCCAGTACACCCATCGCCAGCCCGCCCGCTGCGCTATGAATCCCCCGATAATCGGACCTACCACAGGGCCGAGCAATGGGCCGATGGTGAACATGGCATTCGCCCTTCCACGCTGGGCGAGAGGGAAGAGGTCGGCGATGATGCCTCCCCCGATCGTCAAGCATGCTGAGCCGCCGACGCCGCCCAAGAAGCGGAAAACAATCAAACTGGCCAGGTTTGGTGAGAGCGCCGCGCCCAATTGCCATGCGGCATGGAAGAAATTGGCACCATTCAAGACTACTTGGCGGCCGTAGGCTTCGCTCAAGGGTGACAGTATCAATGGGCCGATCTAAGGAATCATTAGCATCCTAGCTGTCATGGTTGGAAGGAGGAACTTGCAGCGAAGCCAAGGACAAAAATGCTGACAGTAAACGAGTTTAGGATTTGCGACGTGACGTGGAAATCTCCGTCCATCAGCTGTATTCCTGGAGCAGGTATGGAGGATGCCAAGGGGCTGCAAGACATTAGAAGCATTTCTACCACTGGGCTTACTGGGCCACATCAGTACCTAAGGAAGGCAGCAAGGCTGACCAGAGATAAAATGAGCCACTTGCGGGCTTGGGAGAAGTTTCTGGATGCCATCAGCACCGCCGAGATCGACATAATGAAAACAACGTACTGTGGATTGGTCACCTGGGTTTCGGCTTCCACCATGGTTTCACTAGGGGCTGTCGCCATGTTGCCTTGGGATTCCGAAGTCTCACTGGTGGGTTTAGACCTGGATGATCATTTTGTGGAAGATATATATATATCGAAGGGCTCTAGCAGGAAGAGAAAATAGGAACAGGAAAAAGGAGGAAAATTGGATGGAGAGAGACCCAATAAACCAAGAACAAATCCTCACCAAAAGAAGCAGGCAAATTGGAATCGTTTGTTTTTCGGGATGCCGGGTGGTGAGTGGCTAGCTTAACATGGTACGGGATTATTCCATCCATCCTATCCACATCGGGGATTGTGGTAAAAGTCCGAGAAAAAGAAGTCGCGATGACCATGCTGCCAAATGGCAACGGATATAACCCGGGGTTAGACCAATGACCCAATAGAAAAGGATCTCCACTGGTAAGCACGTCGGACCCCTGGATTAGGGACTCGGGAGAGATGGCTTGATAGATAAATACAATCCGAAGAAGACCCGAAAGCCCGAAAAACAGCTGCTGCCCATTCATCACTACACCAGAGCAATAATAGCAATGCCTGAGCGCATCGAGTTTCAGAGCAAAGGCCTGACGGTCGTCGGCCACCTCTACCCCCCCCCTGCCGGCGCCCCGGATCGCAAGCGTGCTGGCATTGTGG
The DNA here is from genome assembly GCA_003719405.1 of Aspergillus incahuasiensis. Classification (NCBI taxonomy): domain Eukaryota; kingdom Fungi; phylum Ascomycota; class Eurotiomycetes; order Eurotiales; family Aspergillaceae; genus Aspergillus; species Aspergillus incahuasiensis. The sequence goes on from RHLP01000624.1 coordinate 114,916, forward strand.
TCGGCCATCCAATGGGAGGAGTCAAGGAGCAAACCGCCGGACTTCATGCCAAGCTCCTTGCTGATGCTGGCTTTGTTACTCTTACCTGGGATGCCGCATATCAGGGCGAGAGTGCTGGAGAGCCCCGCGGCCTGGAAGACCCTGCTCAGCGCGCAGAGGACGTACGCAGCGCCGTGTCTTACCTCTCTACACGACCCGAGGTTGATGCCGCCCGTATCGGTGGTCTGGGTATCTGCGCGTCGGGAGGCTATGTCCCCTTCGCTGCGCAGACCGACTTGCGCATCAAAGCCGTCGCCACCGTCAGCGCCGCCGACACCGGTAGCTTCTTCCGCGACGGTATGAAGAACACTGCCTTCGAGATGGACCGTGTCGCCCTGGACAAAGCACTGGAAACCTCCTCTGCGGCTCGCGCTGCCGAGGCCAACGGTGAACCTATTGCCATGCAGCCGCTCGTCCCCGACAGCCCCGAGGGCCTCCCCGGCAGCATTCCCACCATGCTGCGGGAGGGCGCCGAGTACTACCGAACCCCCCGTGCCCAGCATCCTCGCTCGACAAACCGCTTCCCCACCCGCAGCATCGCTCTGTTGGTCAACTACGACTCCTACGCCTTCAACTACCTCATCTCCCCTCGGCCTTTGCTGATGATTGCTGGGAGCAATGCCGATACCCTGTACTTTAGCCAGGAGGGTATTGAACGCGCCAAGGAGCCCAAGGAGCTCTACCTGGTGCCTGGAATGTCGCATATCGGGCTGTATGACAATGTTGATGGACACCTGCCCAAGCTGGTTGATTTCATGTCCACGTCTCTATGCGCTTGAGTTGGCCGAAGTTCAACAGAATAGTTCAGCGGTATCATCGGGGTGGACTCCTTTGGCGTCAGCGAGGTGGTCTGATATTGCCTGTAGCTAGTCTCGACCAGATTGGTAATCCTCGATAACTACTTATTGTTTAATTGTGTATCTCGTAAAACATACAGCGTGTCATACTTGCTTCCCTGATTGCTCATCGCCTTCTTGCCCGAAGAGAGTAATTGAGGAGCGGTAGCAGAAGTCCTAGTGGTAGTGAATTGGTTCTCTACAACAAGCTGACTAGGTACTGTGGTGTCCTAGTCAGTTCATTTTAAGGCACTGGACGGTGCCGATGTACGGGAGTTGACACCATGTCGAGGCTTGCATTTTCCCTCAAGATTAGACGGCTTTGGATCTCTTGCCGAATGAACTGTATCAATCAAAGCCTACTGGAGATGAGACTAGGGTGACACCTGAAAATGACCAAAACTCAATCTTTCTCAGCCAGCAACATGTTCCATTTGATCTACCGTCGACCCCTGACAACGGAGTCTTCCACACCTCAGAGCTTAGTCACAAAATATCATCCATTTTTTAGTATATTAGGCGCAACCGCTCATGCGATTTGATGCCATAGGGGGGCTTGAATCGGTTCCATCTTTGATGTACAATGCTATATTCACACCGTTCAGGAAATCCTTTTCGAGACCAAAAGTGGATTTCCAGACAAGTTGAGAGGATTCACGACTGCATTTGCCCCTGAAAATAATACAATAACATACAATAAAACTGTACATGAGTGCCGAGCTAGGATTTGAAGTACCTTTTGGATACCAGGAGACACCTCGAGTTTATGCAGACAGTAAATTTTCCATATCGGGAGTCAGGAAATGGACCACGGTAGACGGTGATGCTCCTGTTCAAAAGTAGACTCAATCAGTAGGTGCAATCAGGTTATGTATGATGATATCATGACTTACAAGGGATAAAACCCAGCTTTTCAGAATACGAACAGGCCAACCGGACCAACCCAGAGCATAAAGATGGTGAGGAAAAGGTGAGGCTTGTGGGATCCAGAAAGCCCGTACTTGATGGCGCCATAAACATCACCAAGCCCAGTAAAGTACAAGGAGGTCATGATGACACTAAGTGCCTTGAGGTCACCCAGGTAAAGGAGGGTGAAGATGGACGATCCAAGCGTCACTTCACGACCAGAAAAGGTTCTGATCCATCCAACACCAGTTGCTCGGGGGAGTTTGTTCCCAGCACTGGCGATCTGTTTGTCTGACTGAGAGTCATCTTCCACAGGAAGGCCGAATCTCTGAGAATAGGCGACAGGATCATAAGCGGAGGCGAGGCCCGAAAGGGTCATCCCGGTGCCCAACATAGCACACACAGTTCGAAAGGTTAAGCCAAAGAGGGAGAAGTTCTCTCCCATGAAGTCTTGAATGGCCATTGTAGGGAGTTGTGACAAAAGACAGAAATATTGACAAAAGACAAACAAAGTATCCACGTACAAAGCAGGCGATGCAAGAGCATTAATGCCCTGCCCTAGGGTATTGTCTAGACGACGGGGTGTGGATCAGCGTCTTTAAGTCCGTCTTCGCCGAGCGGTTGAAGAGTCAGCGCGAGTCATCTTTCTACACCCCCACAGCGCCTTACAACCGCTTTCTCCGTCATGAAGCATCAGCATGAGTGGTTTTTCCTCTAAAACTCAGTGGATCGGAATCGACCACAGTCGTCATTCAATCCTTACTTGAGCCGTCCCAAAAAAGTTGGATGATTGAGGTCCCCTGTTATTCTACGTCACCACTTGAGCGTCCGCACCATATAAATCGCCCGCGCGTTCCTTTATTTTATATTCGAAGATATCATTCCCCTTCTTCTACCTCATATCTCTTTATCCGGTCCGATAAATCGATCTGCATAATGTCCAACAGCAAAATCAACATCGTCTTTGGGTGCATGACCTTTGGCGCCGCAGAAAAAGAGGGAACCCGGATTAACAGCCTGGATGAAGGGAAGGCTATCTTGGAGTGCTTCAGGAAGAATGGATATACCGATCTCGATACCTCTCGCATATACGGCAGCGGCACCAGTGAGGAGTTCCTTGGTGATTTGCACTGGAAGGAGTCTGGCTTCAACATCCACACCAAGGTCTATCCCACCAAAGGCAAATCCATGGGCAAATACAGTGAGGAGGGTTACAGCCATGAGGGCCCCGATGTCCGTCGGTCGCTTATGGCAAGTCTCAAGGCCTTGAAGACCAATAAGGTTGATCTCTTCTATCTCCATGCACCCGATCGCAACACTCCTTTCGAGGAGACCCTTCGCGAGATCAACGCCCTGCACAAAGAGGGCTACTTTGCACGCTTCGGACTGAGCAACTTCATGTCCTGGGAGGTGTCGCAGATCTGCGAGATCGCGCGCAAGAACAACTGGATTCAGCCCACGGTTTACCAGGGGATCTACAACGCGCTACACCGATCGATCGAACCCGAGCTTATCCCGTGCCTGCGGAAATATGGCATTTCCCTCTATTGCTTCCAGCCGCTTGCTGGTGGGTTTTTGACGTCTCGCTACAAGCGCAACATGTCGGAGAATGACTACGAGCCGGGGTCTCGGTTTGACCCCAAGCGCTGGCAGGGAAATCTTCACCGTTCGAGATATATGAACGATTATTACTTCGATGCGCTGGATTTGATTCGCCCGGCGGCTGAGAAACATGGTCTCACAGAATCCGAGTGTGCCTTCCGCTGGTTGGTCCACCATAGCGAACTGTCAGCGGAACATGGGGATTCCTTGATTGTGGGTGCGAGCCGGTTGTCTCAACTGGAAAACAACCTGTCCGAGGCTGAAAAGGGCCCGCTCCCGGAAGATGTCGTCGAGGCTTTGGATAGGGCCTGGGAAATTGTCAGGGGTGTAGTTCCCAAGTATTTCCACTGAGGAATCGTAGATGCTATAGCTACAATACTGATCTTCTCTCACTCGATATAGCCATCTTGTTTGCGTAATCTTCGATATGAACTCGTAGTAACATTACCTTGCTATGGTTGAGGGGCTTGCAGTCGCCATAGTCTTGGTGGATGACACCGCTGTCGTACTTCAAGCAGTTGCAAGCGGAGCCTGCCGCACGGGCAGCACCATCGGAGTTTAGTTGTTGTAATGATTTGGCGCAGCTTACTTACCCCGCAAGCCAGAGTGGAGGTTACGGCCCGAGGTCAGATTCAGGAATCCAGGGACTTAACTTCCCTTGCCAGGTGAGTGTTTGTCTGCCGAGTCGGCTACTTAAGTGCCTGGCACAAAAGCCGCCCTTGCCCTCAATGCCTGCTTATGGTCTGCGTCACAAACCCGGCTCGAACTCAACCTCCTACCAAACCCCACAGTCCTCTATTCTTACTACGACTTCTTATAATTCTCGTTCTATATCCCTCTACCAATGGCCGCCCTCTCCTCGAAGATCTTCGCCATCACCGGCGGCGCCTCAGGTATCGGCGCCGCAACCGCGCGCCTGCTCGCCAAAAACGGCGCGAAGAGCATCTGCATCGGCGACCTGGGCTCAACCGATTTCTCAGTGATCAAAGACTCGGTCCGCCGCATCAACCCCTCAGCCCAAGTTCACTGTACACCCCTTGATGTCACATCATCTCAAGCTGTCGCAAACTGGACCCAAGACATAATCGCAACCTTTGGCGACCTCCATGGCGCCGCCAATTGCGCGGGGATTCCTCAGGCGGTTGGTGTTCGGTCGACGCCGACTATCGCGGAGGAAACAGATGAGGCCTGGAAGAAGATCCTCGCGGTTAACCTTGATGGTGTCTTCTACTGCACACGGGCGCAGGTACAGGCGATGAAGGATCTGGAACCGGCGGATCGGAGTATTGTCAACATTGCGAGTATTGCGTCGATGGTGCACACGCCTGATATGTATGCGTATTCGATCTCGAAGGCTTCGTGTGCGTTCTTCTCGCAGAGTGTGGCCAAGGATGCGTATCCGTTTGGGATTCGCATTAATGCTGTCTCGCCAGGTACTACTTGCCAGCTGTTCCTAACCCGGAATCTCGACTAACTTGGCAAATTGCAGGAGCAACATCCACCCCAATGCTAAATTCATTCATCCCTGCCGCCAGGGACAACGAGGAGCTCGAGGCAGCGTGGAGATCGCGCGGGCTCGGGGTGAACACCCCTGATGACATTGCGCGCACGATCGTCTGGCTGCTCAGCGAGGATTCGCGGCCCGTGTTTGGGAATAACATTGTTGTCGGTGCCGGGATTCCTTAGTTCTACGTTGCGGTCACAAGCTACTCCATGTTTCAGTTTCCTATATCATTGTGGTAGCAATGCTACAGATTTCCATCGCCGAGCAAGAGCTTTACGGGTATTAGTATACTATCCCAATAAGCTAGAGGTCCTGAGGGTAAACGACCCCACTATCCCTCCGAATCCCATCCATCAGCCTCATCATTCTCAGCGTCTCATCAACCGGCATAACAGCATTCTCTGTCCTCCCAGCAGCTATATCCAGTCCCACGGAATCGCCCTCGTAAAAGAACCCAACCAAGCCCTTGGGCGGCTTGAATTCGACAACCTGCTCCTTAGCCCCGTTCTTCCGAACCGTGAGCTTCTCAGGATAACTGGCCGCCATGCCAGAGATCACAATCGACCCCTCGGACCCCTCCACCCGCGCAAAGTCGCTCGACCCCTGGTACTGCAGCGACGTGGTGCAGATGGCCGTGCGCGAGCCCAGACCCACCGCTTCGTCAGCGTCGTAGTCGAGGATCACAACGTTGCGGTCGTCGATTTTGGACGTTACGTTGGACACCGAGAGGACTTTGGGACTTGGGTGGGCGTTGCCTAGCTTTCCGTGGCCAAGGACCAAGGAAGCGTACGTGAGGGTGTAGATCCCGATGTCGAGGAGGGCGCCGGCCCCTAGGGCGGGGTCTTTGAGGCGAGAGTCTGGGGGGAGGTCTGCGAGGGGCATCCTCATTGCAAAGTCAATGAAAAGGCGTTGGATCGTGCCGATCGTTTTTTTCTCGTAGAGCTCTTCATGGAGGGCGTGCATGATGGGGAAGAAGCGCGTCCAGACGGCTGGGAGGGGTGGTTGTTAGCTGGGATATCCTATGTACGTAGCCTACCGCGGGGGATACAGACTGGGGATCTCTAAAACATGCCTTCCATTATAAAAACACCCTTGGCCCTTGCAGCATCGACGACCTCCTTTGCTTCGCGCTCATTGATAGTAAACGGCTTCTCGCAAAGGACGTGTTTTCCGGCAGAGATGGCGGCGAGACAGTTTGGTTTGTGCAGGGCGTGCGGAGTGCCGACGTAGACAACATCAACATTTGCATCGTCGTACAGGGACTGATAGTCGCCGTAAACTTGCGGTCGGGGAGTCGAAGTCTCTTTCCACACTTTGTCGACAAAGGCGTTGCCTTTCTCGAGCGAGGAGGAGCCGACAGCCGTCACAATGTGCTTGACCGGGGCGTCTTTGCGCGTAATGAGCAGGTCTGATACGAACATGTTGGAAATCCAGCCAGTGGCTAAGATGGATTAGCTTGTTTCTTGATTGAAGGAGTTTGATCACGGTAACTACCCAAGATTCCCCATCGTAGCGCTGGGATCTCCTCCGCGGTGCTCGTCATGTTGGAAGATGATTCTTACCATTGGACTAGGCTCAGAGACACAAAGGGGAGTATATATACCCTCCTGTGAAAGAGCAAAAAAATGATATTTGCTGTCCAGGGAGACAGCCTAGGCGTCTGGAGAAAGCGGCAACCAATGTCCGAGACTCCCCGACCGGGGAGAGTTGGCTGGGGGATCAAGCTTTGCTATCTGATTCGCCTGGTCGCGGTTATCTAAACAAGATATGCTTCTATGCATTCTATTTGCGAAAGGACTTCTGTGTTAGTGCCAGTTATCCTTTATCACCTCAACAATCACCCCATGATCCTCTTCCGACTTCAAGCCAGACACACAGACCACGGCCACAATCCCCGCAACGCCATGAACCCGCAGCGGCACCGCACCGCCATGAATAGCATAATTGCTGGATTCCTCCAGGCTCATGCTAAGCAGCTTGCGAAACCTGTCCTCGTCTCCGCCCATAAGGCAGTGCCAGTACCAACTGCTCCCGGACCAGCGCTGCACAACATTGCGCTTGCGTCGGACCCAGTTCTCTTGATCCTTTACTGTGTTCGGACCGCAGACGGTCTGGAAGACAACCTGGTCGGTTCCAGTAAGAGTGATGGAGATTAGACATGACTTCTGTGGCGCGAAGGGGAGAAGGCGGGCGTAGAGGAGGTGGCCGAGCTCCCAGGCGTCTTCCTCGGAGAAGGACTCGAAGGTGAAGGAGTCGCATGTTTCCTTGACGGCGGAAGCCTAATTGGTCAGAACCTGATTGGAAGTCTGGCCTTGCCATTATGGGGCTCTCACATCTTCTGGGGGATGGGTAATTGGCTTGGGAATTGCCGCGGCCTCCTGCTGAGCTTCCAGGACTCTTTGCAGGCCGTGGCCAGCAGCCCAATCTCGGCGGCGGAGTGCAGATGTGGTAGACATTGTGTTCCTTTGCAGCATGGGCCACTAGAGGACGGGAAATAGGCGTAAAGGTAGGAGGCGCACATAGAAACTGTCCAGCCGACTGGCAGATCTCAGCGGCCAGATATGTAGGGTGACTGGCATAGAAGAGGAATTCACCCGAGGTATACCCGAACCCACTGCGACGGGGAGTGTCGGGGTTTGCGATTCTGAGTGATGGCATTGCCACGGGGAGTTTCGGAGTTTGTGATCTTGGTTGCTGTGGCATTGCTACGGGGAGTGTCGGCGTTTGCGATTCTGAATGATGACACTGTACCTCCCTCGAGACGAAGCACAACTTCAACAACAGGTTTGAGAATAAGACACCGACTCGTCGGTTGGTAGGTCAGTCAGTCAGTCGGTCAGACTTCCATGAAGAATCCCTAGCGACTATGTCTCCCATCAAAGTTGGAATTGTAGGCTACGGCTTCGCCGCCAAAAGCTTCCATTTGCCGTTTCTTCACGCGCTTCCCGATTACGAGGTAGTGGCTATACTCCAGCGGGCGGAAGCACCAGCAGACGCTGCATCTGCAAAGGCGGGCTCGCACTGTACCGTTGATTTTCCGGGAATCAAGCACTATACGACAGCAGAGCAGTTCTTCGCTGACTCTGAGATTGCCTTTGTGGTTGTTGCAACGCACACGGATACGCATGCCTCCTTTGCAGAGCTGGCCTTGAATGCAGGAAAGCATGGTATGCGGCCTCCTCTTCTTGTGCGGTATATTGTCCCCGTGCTCACCTGGTCGCTAGTTATTGTCGATAAGCCGTTTGCAACATCGGCCGAGGAGGCCGACAAGTTGATTGAGCTCGCTGAGAAAAAGCGACTGCTTCTTACCTGCTTCCAGAACAGACGATATGTAAGGGGCTTGATACTTTCTCATGACGCGCGGATTCGGCTAATAGACTTTCTTGTGGAAAGGATGGGGACTTCCAGACCGTCCAAGAACTTGTTCGCAAAAATGCATTTGGCGACATCACCGAGGCTGAGATCCATTATGACTTTGACAAACCTTTTTGGCTCGAATACTTGTCAGCGAAGGAGTATACACCTGGCTCGGGACTCACGTTTGGATTAGGTATGGTAGCTACGTGAGGAATCGAAATCCAAGCATTCAGCTAACAGGCTGATACCAGGAACACACAGCATTGACCAAGCGTACGTGCTGTTTGGTCGCCCGCAGTCTGTCACGGCTTTTTATCGAGTTCAGCGCGGGATAGAAAGTGAGGTTGAGGATGCCTTTACAATTGTTCTCCAATACAAAGGCGAACAAAAGGGCATGCTTGTGACTATCAAAACAAGCGTCATCTCGCCCATGGCGCAGCAGCTCAAGTTCTGGATTCGCGGCACAAAGGGCTCGTATATCAAGTACCAACAGCGCAGCACATGTCCCCAGGAGGAGCAGATCGTGCAAGGGATTGATCCTCTTGATCCGGGGTTTGGGACAGAACCCAAAAGTCTCCGGGGTACAATCACCACTTATCATGAGTTCGATAGCAGTATACAGACCTTTGAAAAGGAGTCAGAGAGGTGGGTTGGGCAGTACCCTACGATCACCGGACGGTGGATGGGGGTGTATGCGGATCTTGCAACTGCGATAAAAGGAAAGGCAGAGCTGGCTGTCAAGGCGTCAGAATCGCGGGATGTCCTAAGGATTATTGAGCTTGCAAGAGAGTCACATGAAAGGGGTGTCACTGTAGCGTGGAGGTAGAAGACGCTCCACAATGAATGAGTCCAAGACTACTTCACTTACAGGACAACATAGTATCTCGCAGCGGACCTTGTCAAGTGTGGCGAGTAAGCTAGGATTGGCACCGCCTGCGTGGCGTGCATTTTTGTCGGATACAATACTGTTGATGGGGTCGCTCTCTTGGCTGGGACCCTCAGACCTCGTCGCCTGTCTCACCCGGAATGACCGTAGTTGGTTGATCATCACCATCTCGTGTTTATGAGTGGTTGACAGCAATATCCGAGACTCCCCGAGCAGAGCAGTGGGAGGGG
>RHLP01000625.1:0-47459 GCA_003719405.1 Aspergillus incahuasiensis
CACTCTGCCTGATCCCCTGCAGCACATCAATGACCGTAGCAAGGTGCACCTGCTTCGCGCCCTCGTCGCCGCCCAGGGGCGCCGTGTCGAGCACGTGCACCAGCGCCGCCGCGGGGTCGCCCGAGCGCAGCAGCTGCCGGACCTGCGAGGCCGTGTTGGCGGCGTCGCTGGAGCCCTGCGCGGCCGGGAGCGTGGCCGGCAGGAGGGACTCGATTGGGAAGTTCTGCGGGCTGTCGGGGTCCAGGGCGTCGATGTTTATCGTGCGGTAGTTTAGGGCGGCCATTTTGGGGGGCTTGGTTTGGTTTGGTTTGGCTTGAGGGGTTCGGGTCGTCTTTTGAGGCTTGGGGAGGTGGTTCGATGGGGGTGCTGGAGGTTGGTTATTGGGTGTCTGAAACTGTTGGTGTGCCGTAGATTTTGTAGCCCGGGTTGCGGTGGATTGAAGTTGGAGGAGTTGGGGAGGTAGTGGTAGTAGTGGTGGTGGTGGTGTTGCGGTGGAGCTAGAGAGTCGGAGAGGGAGAAGTTGGGTCGTCATCAACTGAGGGAAGAGGCTCAGTTGCACGCGGGGAAGGCAGCCGGGTTATGACAGCTGGCTTTCTGAGGGACCACACTACAATTCTCTAGAGTAGTTCTCAGACGGAATAACATTATAGACAAGGATTTGAACGCTTCAAATTGACACTTAATGAGATTACATGCTTTTGGTGGCCATGCTAATAAGAGGACATTGATGCCTTGTCGCCTCAGGCAACTATCGCTAACCCTATGACTACAGATTCTACCACAGTAAGGCACAAATAGTAGGCAACCATTGGAGTATCCAGTCTATGATTGTATTCGAGCTACCTAAACTAGTATACATGTCCGAAATGTGACTCAAGAATAGAGAAAGAAAAAATGAATGTCCGTCGCTATGCAAAACGCCAAAAGCCCCGGTGTATAATGTATGGTGGTATCTTAAGCAAGAAGCCCGCCGAATGAAAACGCTAAAGTCAAGACGTATGGTATGTGGTATAGTACAAGGAGTGTCAAGAAAGAGCGAGCGAGCGTATGGGAAATCAACGGTTTGAAGCATCATCGGGTGTGGTAATCGTAAATTGGGGCACAGGGCGCTCCTCGTCGGGAACGCGCTGTTCGTGGGCCGGGAGGTCGTCCAGGGAGGTTGTGTCGTCGTTGGTCTTGTTCTTGTTCTGGCGTCTGCGCAGAATCCGCTTGAAGGGTCTGCCCATTGCAGCGAAGGCGCGGCCTAGAGGCTTCATGACGGACCCGACAGCAACCGTCACAGCGTCAATAGCGATTCCAACTGGCTTGTCCGGGATGCAGCGGAGGACAACAGCCCAGGGGAGGCAACCAAACGCGCAGGCGATGCAGATGCCCCACTGTATGCTGGTGATCTCGCGGACGTTGAATGCTTCGCCGCCGACGTAGATGATCATGACCTGGCCGGCGACCATGATGCAGTTGATGCCGATGAACCAGTAGTTGCGGTGCATGCCCTCGAAGATGTTGAGCTTGTTGTCGAGACGGCGGTTGTTGAATTCGTTGAAGATCTGCATCCAGACGAAGGTGTTGAAGACGATCGTGTCGAGCTGGCGGTGGCGCGTGTCCGGGTCAGACGAGAGGTAGTCGGAGAGGATGCTGTCACCGGCGAAGTAGAGCATGAAGGTGATGGCAAGCTGATAAATTGCTTGGCCGAGGATCATCTTCCACATTGTTGTAGTGAAAAGCGAGGCGTTTTTGGGCACGGGCTTGCGGTCGAGGATCTTGTCTGTTGGTGCGTCTGTTGCGAGGGCCAGCGCGGCGAAGGTGTCCATGATCAGGTTTACCCAGAGAAGCTGGACGGCGCTGAGGACACTTTCATTGTCGGAGTTGTAGAGGGAAGAGACGAAGGTGAGGATGACAGCAGTGATGTTGACGGTGACCTGGAACTGGAGGAACTTTGCGACGGCGTCGTTGACTGCACGGCCCCAGGCAATGGCTGTCACGATGGACTTGAAATTGTCATCAAGGAGGATAATGGAACTAGCCTCCTTGGCGACCTCTGTTCCAGCAATACCCATGGAGAAGCCTACATCTGCTGTCTTCAGAGCAGGGCCGTCGTTTGTGCCATCGCCCGTTACTGCCACGGTCTCGCCCAGCTTCTTCAGCCGAGCGACCAGGATACGCTTGTCTTCAGGAGAGGAACGTGCCAGGATCTGAAGGTGAGGTATGACCTTGTCCATGTCCTCCTCGGAGAGTTGGCGGAACTTTGGGCCTTCCATAACAACACCGTCCTTAGTCTTGATACCACAGGACTCCGCAATAGCAGTAGCGGTGCTGATATTGTCACCTGTAACCATCTTCACCTGTACACCGGCAACATGGCACCGCTGGATAGCAGCAGGAACCTCAGGACGGAGGGGATCTTGGATACCCATGACCCCAAGCCACGTCATGTCGCAGAAGATGCTGTCAAAGTCGGCGGACTCGGGGTCGTCCTGAACACGAGTAGCTTCAACTGGAGGCCAGGCAGGAGCAAAAAAGTCCTTGTAGACCAATCCAATTGTCCGCAAAGATTTGTTCGCATATGATTCAATGGTTTCGAGAACCTCTTGCTTGTCCTGTGCAGTTGCGGCTTCAATTCGCAGCTTGTCCGAGTCCGCGTCGATTCTATTCGAGCATTTGCCGACCATGATCTCAGCGGCTCCCTTGACGAGGAGGCGGTACTGGCCCTCAGAGACCTGGTAGACCACGCCCATACACTTCCTCGCCGAGTCGAACGGGATCAACTGGACCGTGGTCGCAGAGGCTCGCTCAGTGGTAACATCCATTCCTAGATAATCCCTGGCCAGTTGCAGCAGAGCCACTTCAGTCTTGCTGCCGATGAACTCCTTCGCGCCCTCTTTCTCCTCCTCAAAGGCCGTCGAGTTGAGAGCAATGCTCTTTACAAGGAGTTCGCGGGCTTCTCTAGGACATGTCTTGAAAAGTTCCACAGCGGACATGGAGGTAGACTCCTCCCCTGGGCTCTGGACAAAACCTTTCGAGCCCAGAGTTCCGGCAACCACGGTCATTTTATTCTGTGTCAATGTGCCCGTCTTGTCAGAGCAGATAACAGTTGCATTGCCCATGGTTTCGCAGGCCCGTAAGACGCGGACGAGATTGTTCTCTTTTACCATCCTTGTCGTAGCAAAGGCAAGAGCTAATGTCACTGCGAGCGGGAGACCCTCTGGTTGGAGTTAAGTATAGTTCCTAGAGCTTTGGAACAGGAATGCTTACCAGGAATTGCAACAACAATGACCGTCACAGCAACAATGAGAATATCCACAAACTCTTGACCTTTGGCAGCCGAGCTGCCCGTGTTGCTCCCCAGGTTGGCGAGAAAGCGAATGAGCAAGGCAAAGAAGAGAATAATAGCAGCACTGTCACGATTAGCGCATGTCTATGAAAAAAGCATGTAAGAGACTTACCCTGATCCTAACCAACCAATCCAGTTCGCAAGCCGTCCAAGTTTAACCTGCAGAGGAGTAGGGTCGTTGGACTCCTGCAAGGACATGAGGATTCGGCCATAGCTAGAGTACTTTCCAACACTAGTCACAAGATACGATCCGACTCCTTCAAGGACGTTGCTGCCGGAGATCATGAAGGGGTCAAGCTTTTTCGTGGCTGTACCGTTGGCGATTTGTCGAGATACCTCAAACCCGTCGGTCTTCTTCATCTGGTCAGACTCGCCTGTAGCGGATGACTCGTCGCATTTGAGACCGTGGCCGGAAATGAGGATGCCGTCTGCAGGAATAGAGTCGCCAGGTTCAATGTGAAGGACGTCGCCGACCGTGATGTCGAAGATCGAGATCAAGGCGACTTTGCCGTTGCGCACGGCTTTCACCTCGCGGTCATCATTCTACCTTCGTCAGATGATGCAGGGACATAAGTAGGAATGGGGAGGTTGAGAAACTTACCCTCTTGTTTAGCTTTGCGAACTGCCGTTCCTTCTGCCAGTCATTCAGCGCCGTCACAATCGTAACAATTGCAATGGCCACACAGATCGCAACGCCTTCTACCCAATCGACACCGTGGCCTTCGTCTATGGTCTGGTATATGCCCAGCGACAACGAAACAACGGCAGCAATGGTCAGCAGGATGATGATCTTATCATTGTAAGCCATCCACAGCAACATGAAGAACCCGGTTGTTTTCCTTGCGGGCAGCCGATTCTGACTGAATACGCGTATCCGATCGTAAAACTGCGTGTCTGTGCCTTCTGAGCTGCCAGCAGCTTCAAGATACTCGAACGATGATGTCTCTGTATTATGCACGACTTTCCCCTGCAGTGTCGTTTCGTCCGTGGACAACCCCGATTTGAGATCTGTTCGTAGAGCCTGCGCTAGACCTGATAGTCCTCCAAGTGCTTGATAGGCTGCCAGGGACTTGGGATTTAGCATCTTGTTTAGCTGGCCAGGCGAGAAAGGGAACCTGCTATCTTGCACCTCGAAATCCTGGACATGTCCAGGGTCTGGATTGAGGGCCTCGGAAAGAGAGACGTCATCGAGATCTGAAAAGTCGGTTGGGAATTTTCCTTTCTTTGGCTCTAGAGTCGATGGGGCCTCTGAGTTTGCGATTGTCGCTGCGCTTGAGACGGTCGAATCGGCACGAGCGCGAAGAGTGTCTCCATCAAGTGAATGCGATGAACGCGGCGGTTCATGATTTACCGTTAATCGATCTGCAGAGGGCATGAGAGTTCTTGAGCCTGTTTGCCCGGGCGAAAAGGGCGTGGCCTGGCTATGTTGGTCTTCGTGGATTTCAATGTGAGGAGTTGGCAGCCGTGAAGAGCCCTCAGAGGAGTCGAGGTGGTTAGGGTTCGCCATGATCAACAGGCAAACTGCCGCGTAGCAAAACGATGTATATTATTGAGTGTTAACTTCCATCAGGAAAGCGATACGAAGGCCGGCAGAGTCTGATGTTAGATATACGAACAATGAATAGGGAGGTGAGGCGAGGCCTCTGGGCACATCTGGGCAGTGAGGCAGTGCAAAGTATAGTGTATGACGAGGCAGAGATGCCACTTACCCAATGGGTTTCCCATTTTCCATTATTCTCATTGGCCCACCGTTATTGCTGCAATCAACTCTAGCCTCCACGGCGCTTGGCAGGGTCCTCTAGAGTCTACGGGGTTCTGCTGCTGGAAGCCGTATATAGCCTCTCTTTTGTCCATGGGCGTCGCAACAAACAGAGTGCAGCGGCTACAGTGGTCCTTTGAAACACCGGCGCTGACGGGGAGTCCTTTGTTGGGTTCTTTAAGCGCTGACTAGATTGAATCTCTCTTAGTCGATCGAAACGAGGGTTGCGACAAAGGTCTCTTGCAGTGGTGATCAAGGTGGCAGGCAAGGGATGGGTCCAGCGCCTAGCGAGACTGTAACAGCGACCACCATAATCAACCCGACCAATAAGATCAACTCGCTGTGATTCTTCACACAAAAGCTCAAATCTTGACGCCGAGCCTACTTGGCTGATTGGCTACACTGCTGCGCCTCGGTGCCAAAATCCAGTCGGATGCTGCACGTTATGCATACGGTAGCTAGGGTGCTACGGAGTAGTCTGCTGAACTGCAACTCAAACAACCCCTTGCGGAGTAGTGTTTCCACATTCCACATGACGTTATTCTGCTTGGATTTTCCTCATCTCGGGCTTCTTTTCGTCTCTCGTTGAACCTTGACAGCACCACATACTAGTGTGGCGCACGATCAGGGGCAAGGGTTTTGCACCGCCACAGATGTGGCTGACGGCTTGTTGAGCTCCCAACAACGCGAAAGACTCCATTTTGCCTTCACCTGAGTCTAGCAGGCACACTCTTCTGATCGCGTGGCAACACAGACAGGCGAGTATCGCACGTGGTTGTAGTGCGAGCTGCCGGCTGCCTTGCTTGGGGTTGAACTGACTGACACTGACGGTGAGACGGGACGAGGCTGAGCATGGTGAGCAATAAGGACGCGGCCTAAGGGAGCAGGTTTAACGTGGTTAACGTGGGATAGATGCCGGATACCTGCGGAGTAGAGCATTTGCCGCATAGGTAGGCAGCAGGAGCGTCGTACTGGGCGCTGCAGATTACCATGCGTTGCCAGTGAGCTTGTGCTGCTGAAACGGGCACTTTCACCCAGTTTCATCTGAGCCTCATCAGGTGAAACTTACGAGGTCCATAACAGACCATGTAAGCTGACATCCGACGATATGGTAGGCTTATCTTGGCTTCGTCCACCTACATCAACGTGGGTCTTCCCCGCCAGGTGAGTCTGACTGAGAGCTAGAGCCTAGCTAAGGTTCTTTTTGCGCGTCCTGCCTTGATCGCAGTCATCACGAAGCAGGATCTAGACTACTCTGTATAACGTGTCCCAGAGCGGAGCGGGGCCGCGCCTGCGCCTGCGCCCGCGGAGGCCTCTCCGCTGTATACGTCGATGCGATGGGGTAACCGTCCGGTGGGTGTCACCCGGCTCTGACTTCCTGCCATGTCCGGCATAACGTCAAGGCGTTTTCGCCTCTGAGACTCCGGAATAGGCCTCAGCTTGAGTTGCGCTGCCTTCACGAGCACATTTGGGCAGTATACTTCTCAGGATACGTCGAGTCATCAACGCCCCCACGCTCAAAAGCAGCGTCTCAGCCACAATAAGGAACCAGACTCGTGGTTCTCTGGCAATATGTCCACAGTGATCTTTTGATTTACGCCACGAGCGAATATCAATGGTTTCCAAGCACCTCTCTCCGTGTCTGCAGCCACGTCGGCAAGCTCGCGGCCAGTAGGAGCGACAAGAGAAGATTGGGTCGGTGCTGGAGCTTTGATTTGTCATCTGCACAGCCCTCTGTTCTACCCAAGTGGCGCTACCTAGTACTTGATGATAGTAGTTTATCCGAACAATCCCAAGAGCCGCCATGTCTGGGACGTCAGCCTGTTGTAGGTAACCATAGTGGTTGAGACCGGCTGGCGAGACGGAGGGTGACGCAGGTATCACTGGGCACGACAGCAGTATGTTAGCCGCTTTCTTCAATCACTCCAAGCAAGAGACTAGGGACTGCCTTAGGCCTTCGATCAGGGAGCCTTGAGTTCCCTTGCCACCTGGGCAGGTTGGGGAATGTCCCGGTATCTGAGCCTTTTGAAACATACTCTGGGAATGCTGGTGAAAGGGGTAGAGCAGGGCAACTATGTCTCAATCTGGCGGTGTTTGGATTGGCAGAGACGGGGAGGAAGTAGAATAGTGGTTGTACTGTTTCTGCTGCGAGACAGCACCCGTGACATTCCCCCGTCCTTCCACCACCTCAACAACCGACCTCCGCTTAGGAGAACAAACCTCCGCGCCCCAGCGTGATGATACTCTTCGACTTCCACAAAGAGCTCTTCATTAGGTGTGCAATCCTACTCATAAGCACCTGGTGTCCCAGTCTATGACCAGAATGTCGGGGATGTGTTACTGACGGCACATTGCCCGCAACTATAGGATCGAGATGCAAATAGAGGACAGGCGCTACATCCAACCTTGCCTTGCCAGACTAAAGCGAGATCAAAGCAGATAAATCTCCACGATGCAGAGGACGACTTCGCCGCCTCGTGCTGCCCTGTCGGTGATGATAATCCGCGGAGGATGGACACAAACGACGGGTTGTTCGACTTAACTATCATCTCTTGACTGTGGATTATATGGATAAGGCCTGGAATCTTTGATGTTATGGCTAGAATGAGGACCCTGTTGAGGTAGGTTCAATCTGATGCAAACAGCCCCAAGGTCCCCAGCCCTACCCCATACAGTCAATGCAGCGCATATCACCCCATCCTCAGCCAACCGCCGGTATCTAAGTACCTTGAGGACGCAAGTACCCTGGGGAACATCCACGCGGCACGCGAAACCACTCTATCGGCTACGTACTTCGTATATAACCATCTAGACGCCATCTTAGCAAGATACGACAATACAAATCTCCCCTACATACTTCACCAATAAATCCTCTACCCGTCTTATAACTCTGAAACAGTTCGTAGCCAACAGAAAAGAGAATGGCTCAGCTCCATGACGTCCTTATCATCGGCGCAGGCCCTTGCGGTCTCGCCGTCGCCGCACGCCTCAGAGAACACACCCCGTCCGCCATCTTCACAGACTCCGAGCATCAGCGGTACCACTGGATCAACAAGCACAAGGGGAGGATGAGCCTCGTCAGACGGCGACCAGGCAAGATGGGGAGCCTGGGGGTTCCCAAACAACAACCCACCAACGCAGTGTCAGTAAAGGAACGGACTTCATCAGTGTCCAGCGATGCATCTACCTCCACCACTTCAACCACATCCTCAGCAGACAACGACTCCGCCACATCCGTATCCTCCCACGATTCGTCATCCGACATGGAAAAAGAAGAAGAAGAAGAACAAACCCTCTCACCCTCTCTCAAAATCCTAGACTTAACATCCCCCACCTGGCTCACAAAATGGCACCGCGCCTTCCAGACCCTGGAAATCGCCCAGCTCCGCAGCCCCATGTTCTTCCACGTCGACCCCAGCGACCGCGACGGCATGCTAGCCTACACCACCGAACAAGGCCGCGAGCGCGATCTGTGGGAGATCCCGGGCTGCGTAGGCAAAGAGCTGTCCAAGCACAAGAAGAAGAAACAGCAGCGGCAGCGGCTCAAGCAGAAGAAAGGGAACCTGGGCGTGCTGGGGGACACGGAGATCGATGAGCGCGACCGCAAGGACTACTTCTCCCCGGGCACGGCGCTGTTCAGGGACTTCTGCGCGAGTGTCGTGGGCAAGTATGGGCTTGACAGAAAGGGGCTGGTGGAGGAAGGCGAGGTTGCTGATATCGCGTTTGGCTATGTGGATGATGTAGATTCAGTAAAAGAGGTGTTCACGGTTACGACGCGGGATGGGAGGGTGTTCTATGCCAGAGCCGTGGTTCTGGCTGTTGGGCCAGGCGGGAAGAAGATCATGCCCTTTGAGCTGGGCGAACAGGAGAAAGAGGGTGCTTGCCATAGCTCTGAGATCAGACCGGGCCTGTTTCCGAGTGTCCATGTCAAGAGGAAGATCCAGGCACGGAGGGAAACAAACCTCGTCGTTGTGGGAGGCGGGCTGTCTTCGGCGCAGATTGTCGACATGGCGATCCGGAAGGGCGTGAGCAAGGTGTGGCTTTTGATGAGATCGGACTTCAAAGGTATACATCCATACATACATCCTCTCACCGTCTCTCTATTCCATCTCATCTCATCTCATCCCATCTTCTCCTTCAATTCAAGAATGCTCGCTAACCGAACCACGCGCATCTCAAACAGTCAAACACTTCGACATAACCCTAACGTGGATGGGGAAGTTCAAAAACTACGAGAAAGCCGTCTTCTGGTCCGCCGACACAGACGAGGAGCGCCTCGAGATGATCAAGACAGCCCGCGGCGGCGGCAGCATCACGCCCCGCTACCAAAAGATCCTGCACCACCACGTCTCCGCCAACCGCGCCTCCATCCACCCCCGCACAACCCTCACCTCGAAGACCTACAACGCCGCCACAAAATCCTGGCACCTCACCACCGACCCGCCCATCGCGGACTTCCCGCTTGAAATCGACTACATCTACTGCGCGACCGGCATGCACATGGACGTCACCGAGCTGCCGTTCCTGCAGAGTATGCATAGGGACTACCCCATCCGCTCGATCGGCGGCATGCCTTGTCTCACGGATGATTTGATGTGGCGGGCAGGGGTGCCGCTGTATATGACGGGGCGGCTTGGGGCGCTGAGGCTGGGTCCTGGGGCGGCGAATCTTGAGGGCGCGAGGCTTGGTGCTGAGAGGGTTGCGTGGAGCTTGGAGGAGGTGCTGGGGAAGAGGGCTTTTGGGAGGGAGGAGGAGCAGGAGGAGCATGGAGGGGGTGTGGAGCAGTCCATGGAGTGCTTTTGTGGGCTGGGGAATCGGTATGCTGGACTGGCTGAGGCTTGAGAGTACTATGAGTACCTAAGTAGCAATTGAGACCTTGTGGCAGTCTCACTTCACATGGATGCAGTGCTTATCTAGGGTTCGTGAAGTCTCCAGCTCTCTAGCAGCGAAGACGACTATAAAGTCTATATACAGAACAAAAGCATGACATGAATAATGTAAATAAATAATTACATTAATGCTAACAAGATACATATAACAGAGTCCCACCCAGGTCAAGGCCGTAAGTGTAAGTGTAAGCTATATATCCGAACTCCGTTCTTAACGAACCCAATCCAATGCAAGCACCAGCAGCCAGCAGCCAGCAGCCAGCTACTTATGCCACTTCTTTGCCTTCACCGGCGGCGCCACCTGCACGGCGCCCCAGCCCACCGCACCCGCACCCACACCCGCAGCCCTACTAGCCCTGGGCGCGCCGCCGCCCTCCCTGCGATGCCACGCATCATGCGGCCAAATCCACCCGCGCACGCGCTTCGCATCGCGCTTCTCGCCAATCTGCGGCTCGGGAATCCACTTGTCCTTCCCCTCGGGGAGGGTCCGTTGGCGCGTGAGCGTGCCGGGCCCGCCGACGTTCAGGTGCGACGAGGGCTGCGACGGGAGCGGGACGGACTTCGAGAGCATGAGGAGGAAGTAGAGGGCTAGGCTGGCGGTCATGGGGACGTTGAGGCCTTCGTGGGCCGGGACGGGGATGGAGTATCCCATTCCCAGTCCCATGGCATCGTGGTGAATGTGGCTGTGGTTGTGGTTGTGGTTGTGATTGTGATGATGCGGGGGTGACTGGCTGGCCAAGGAGCTGTCGGCAGAGGGGGTTGGCGAGGTGGGAGAGACGTAGGCGGATGGGTTGTGCTCGACGGAGCTGTCGGCAGCAGAGTGGGCGGCGATATTGGTGGGGATTGGCGCGGAGACTTCGAGGAACCCGAAGTAGGGCACGTCGTCGCCCTGGTCGCAGCCTGCGCGAACGCAGACGAGCTCGATCTCCGTGATGATGAACCCGTACCGGCAGGAGTGCTCGCGCATGCAGCGCTGCAGGTGGGCGAGGCCGTTGAGGTACTCCACGCGCCGGTGCGGCGCTTCATTGCGCATGCCGGTGTTCCATCGGTCGAAGCTCTTGGCTATTCCGACGAAGCGCCCGCGAGGGAGCCCCGAGGTTGTTTGCTCGGTGTCAGAGGCGTAGTTGGCTAGAAAGTGCGGGCCGCCGTAGTTTTTGTTGGCGGGAGTTCGGGGGGCTGGAGCTGGGTATAGGGATAGATGGTCGGGACCTTGGGATACGGCGAGAGCCGCGTTGACTCGCGGGGCGTAGATGTCTTGGACGAGACTAACGAGCGCGGTTTCTGAGTCTGGAGACAGGCGGTTGCTCTGGACTACCGCTGGAGGCGTCAGATCCGAAGGAATCGCCGTTTTTAGCAGCTTCGTGAGTCCCTTGATTGAGTTGAAGGTGTCCAGTGAGAAGGAGGTCCAGCTGCGTAGGTTTCGAACATCCCACCAGAAGTAGTCGTGCAGGCCTCGGGTGGGAATTACGCTTACATTGCGGACTAGATTGATTGCTTGCGTTGGGCTTGTGAGGTACGAGAGGAGAGTGGTTGACTGCGTACAAACGCTGGGGATCGGATGCGCAAGGCCAACAGGTGAGCACTGAGCACTGGTCACCTGAGCGTAGCCGTAGGGGGAAGCAGGAAGTACGAGCTGTGCTGGAGCCTCCTGGGTCTTTGTAACGGGCTCGACCGGCGAGTCCCGTGGAAATGGAGGATACACCATGATGTTGGGTGTGGCTGGCGTGATGGGCGCGGTGGGGGAAGGCTGAGGCTGAGCTGCATACTTCGGGTACTGCCGATAGGTTGAGTAGGCGTATCTAACCTCTTCGATACTCGAGGCAGACCCCGAGCGAGAATGCTTTCCGGATTCCCTTCGCTTGTGAGATGGCGTAATGCTCACCGGGGACGAAAGTGTTGATTCATTGTATGAGGCGTATACAGGCGAGGTATGAGCAGACGAGACGGCGGCCAGTCTATCTGATACCTCCACCACACTGCGCTGCACTGAAGGACGCCTCGGCGGATACGGGACAAAGCCTGGCGGGTTCCGAGTGTTGGAAAGGAACCGCCGGTGACGCAGCGGCCCAGCTGCTGGCGGGGGCTCAATTACAACGTCTTGTGATCGGATCCTAGGGAGCAAGGCAGGTCCGTGTTGATACCGAGGAGGAGAGTCTATCGTTGGGCTCGTAGTCGAGGTGATGGCCGACCAGGGAGACGAATCGTTGGAGTATATAGACGAGTCTGATGCGGCGCGATTATGTGACTGTCCAGCCAGCTCCTGGTACTGCACAGGAGGGGTGGTAGGTCGGTAGTAAGGGTATCCCAGGGACATTTTCTTGCAGCCGAAGTAATACAGTAGGCGAATTAGGTCTGTGTAGTCGGAAGAGCCAGCCTCCCAAACGAGAAACAAAAAGATCAAAAACCGAAGCTTTTCTAAAACAGAGATATCAAATCCCAACCATGACAATTGCGAAAGACAAAACGAGTTGAGAAGTGGGAATGGTTGGCCGTTAAATGCTTCAGGCATCAGAGTATCCAGGGCCAAAATAGAAGCAGCCCATCAACAGATCAACCAGGGACCACATAACCTGAAACATGGAGAGAGCTCCATCGAGACGCCAGAATCACAGCCGAGATGGGGTGTTTCCAGCATGAATCGGGTCTAAGCTGCCAGTTCCTGCTGGCATGATCTGAAGCCCAGGGTATCCTCAGCAAGCACGGGTGTTTCAGCCAGTCCCTGCGCGGCAAAATGTTACTATATTTTGCATGCTCCTGCTATCCTCAGGCGTAAATCGCTGAGGAATGGTTCGCGCAAGCGCCAGGGGAGATCTAGAATCGGCATAGGCGTGTTTCGTCTATTCTGGGTAGCAGGAGAGCTATATTTACCCAGGTACCGCTAAAGCCTGAGGTTTCAACATGTCGGCGGCAAGCAAAGCTGCCGGTGGGCATCTGCTGCACCGAGGATGCCAGGGACGCTTGATGGCCGAGGGGGGAGGCCCTAAGCGCCGAGGTTGATATGGGACAGCCAGGATGCGACAGGGGTATTCCAAGTGCCACTGCAGGCAGTTCCTGGACCAGCATGACGTCTGCAAGAGCTCCAAGGTCCCAGATGTTCTAAGAATACCTCCCCGGCGACTAAGGTGGTCTCAGTACGCGCCGACGACCCGGTCCAGCTAGGCGCCGCGGTGGGCTGTCGAACCTTCTCGTCATCGATTTATAGCGGCTTGGCTCATCTGAAACACAGATTGCCATCGAATTGAAGAAAATCCTGCGTTGCACGGCCTGGGATTGGATGGGGCTGGCATCGATGATGATATAGGAGGAGTTAAAGTTGGCCCTGGAGGCGATGCACGGGATCTGTTTCTTCCTTCCGCCCACTAAAATAAATCAGCCAATGGGCATTTTCCTGGGGACATCGCAGCAGGCTAGCAGGAGCCGCAAACACGGCGTCAATGCTCCTGGGGAAGAGGATACAACTCCCAAGCTCTCCCAGTGTCTAGCATGTTCTACTCATAACTTTCAAGAAAACAGTTGTCATGATCATATAGATTGATTAACAGTATTAATATAATTCAAAACAAGTTTTGGTGTGAATCATGAACCGGAAGCTTTCCAGCGCCGCCTTGCCCAGAAAATAGAACGAAATGCAGAACGGCTCTATCGTAACGAATAAAGAGAACATCATGCAAGAGGGAATCTAAAAGTCGTATAGACAGATCCCCAGCGTAGGAGGATCATTAGAAGTAAAGGTGGTTATATGCTGGTCGTCATTCATGCCTTGGTCTCGTACTTGCGGCGGAACATGCCATCAATCTCGGTGAGGTAGTATGTGCCGGGGAAGAGTGTGTCCGGGTTGCCAGAAGGCTTGAAGTCCTTGGACAAGTGGGCGTGCTCACGGAGCTCGCACATGGCCTCGTAATCCTTGGGAGACAGGGTTGTCCGGGAGTCGAGACGCTTGTGCAGGTCCAGCTTCTCAACAATGTATGAAACGTCGCCAACAACCTTGGCACTGAACAGAGAGCTGGCGAGACCACTGCCGTAGGAGAAGAAACCCAGGCGCTTAGGGGGCTGGCTGGGGTCGAAGGTGACGTTGCTGAGCAGAGCGCAGAGACCAGCGTAGACAGTAGCGGTGTACATGTTACCGCACAGAGTGGCGACATCAAGACCGGGGCGCACGCGCTCAGCGAAGCGCTTCTTGGTCAGAGCCATGAACGTCTTCTCAACGTTCTTGTCGGTCAGAGAGGTGTCGTAGTCGAGGTCACGCAGCTCAGGGGCAACTTCAACAAACGCGGGGTGGGTGGGGTTGGCGAGGAAGTCGTTGTAGAGCATGCGGGCGTATGACTTTTGCACAAGCTTGCAAGTAGGGGCGTGGAAGAGGAGGTAGTCGAAGCGGTCGAGGCCGGTCTTGGACTCGTCCTGGGTGACACCGTTGGTGCCGTTCTGAGCCTTCTCCTTCAAGGTCTTCTCACGGGCGCCGTAGGCCTTGTAGCAGGCATCGACGGCCTCGGTGTAGCATCGAAGGGAGAAGTGGCCGTCAACAACGGGGTACTCGCTGGTGAGGTCGGGCTTGTAGAAGTCGTAGGCGTGGGTGAGATACGAAGCACGGAGACCGGGCTCAAAGACAATAGGAGCGTCGGGGCCGATCAACATGGCCACACAGCCAGCACCACCAGTGGGGCGAGCGGCACCCTTGGCATAAAGAGCAATGTCACCACACACAACGACGGCGTCACGGCCATCCCAGGCGGACGATTCCACCCAGTTGATGCTGTTGAACAGAGCGTTGGTGCCTCCGTAGCAAGCGTTGACAGTGTCAACACCCTCGATGTTGGTGTTTCCGTGGGGAGTGAAGAGCTGCATGAGGACGGACTTGACGGACTTGGACTTGTCCAGCAGAGTCTCGGTACCGACTTCCAATCGACCGACGGAGTTGGGGTCGACGTTGTACTTCTTCATGAGGGAGGAAAGGGTGGTAAGGGAAATGGAGTAGATGTCTACACAGGGAAAATTAGTATCAGCGGTTTCGAGTTGGCAGTGGACGCAAACGTACCCTCGCGGTCATCGCAGAAGCTCATCTTGGTCTGTCCAAGACCGATTGTGTACTTTCCCTCGCTAACGCCATCGTGCTTCTCCAGGTCGGTCTGGTCGAGACACTGGCTGGGGAAGTAGACCTCAATGGCCTTGATACCGATGTTCTGAGGGCGAGACATGATGGCGGTGACGGGGGAAGAGGTGGGAGGTATAGGCGGGTGGTATGATCAGGGAGAACCACAAGAGGGCAATGGGAGGATGAAAAGGAGGGAGGCAAGATTGAGCGAGAAGAATAGGAAGAGAATTAATTGTGAAGGAAAGGCCCAGGGGTGCAAAGGTGGACTGTATAAGTAGTCGGGGACAGGCCAGGCCAGAAAATGCAGCGTAGGACCTGTCCCTGAGGAAGAGTGGTCCCCTCCACCCCTCGTCCTGGACCTGCTGGGCCAGGACAGCAACTTGGGGACACAGCTCGAGGGCCTCATCCAGCCGATACACGCAAGAATGTCAAAGAAAAGCGGCTAGTGCAGCGGTTGTGCCACTCGAGAGCATTGCAGAGCTCCGCCAGTGGGGCTGATAGTCAACTTTTTTCGCTTCCGAGGGGCGACCCCGTGCCTGAGGCTAGTGCGTGGCTGATGCACCCCCCTCGTTCTGCGGTATACTACTGTACACTCCTCTCTGCAGTTGGTGAACAGGGCCATCGTTCTATACGACACGCTCGCAACGTCAGTAACCACACTCAAACCTTTCCTCGAGGCCATTGACGATCATCCCACTCATTGCCACTCTGGTTGCCGGCGTACTGAGAGGTCGACCGTGCAGGATCTGGTATACGCTGTAATCTTCATCCTGTTCCGGCCTCGCAGCAAACAGCAACCTCCCCGATCTGGGGAGCTTCGTTTCTCCTTCTGTCCGTACTCACCGACTCTTCAAGTCAATTCAGCCCAATATGCCTGCAATTTTGGGTTAAAACAAAGGCAATTGCTGGTGCACAAGCCGCAACTATACAAACGTTGATTCCATAGATCTGGTCGTACCAGTTTCTACACTACAGCTTTGCTATCAAGTATGAACAACACGCCGGCAAGATGGTCGAACGCTTCCTGCAGCCTGCAGTCAGCTCTTGAAGATACTCCGCTACTGCATGTCAGATCCTTGCTGCCCGTAAATCGGCAGTTGTGATGACCTCTCCCAGTGCAAGCTGCAAACTGCGAACAGGTCTCAATCTTCTACTCCTCAGCATATCTGATCACAAAAGACTGTGGCAATTCCACTAAACAGGTTTCTTTATTGAGGCCCTAGGTTGAAGGCAGCGGTGATCGTGATTACTGTGTAGATGTCATCTTGTCTGGCCAGGCCATCGTGTCAGTATAGGCCCAGCACGCGGTACAGCTTGCGGATACTCCCTTACCTAGCGATCGGATTTTACTCGGCAACAGATGTCCGGCGTCTTGAGCGTCAACGAGGGCACGGTCAAGCCATCCGAAGTGGATCATGCGCCGCTGCAATACGTAGTCTCAGGCATCAAGATACTCGGTTTCATACCAGCAATGCATCCTTCAGTCCTGCAGAGTACAGAGTAGTAAAGGTTAGGTTAGAGTTGCCGACACGACCAATATGACAGCGTCCAGCTGCTCCAGCAGCGTCCAGTTGTGGAGTAAGTTCCTGGCTTGAGCATCGCTAGGTTCTGCGTAACTCTCTTGCGGGATTATATGCCATGACATAGCACTGATGGATGCCCGCCATGAACTAATGGATTAGAAGCCAGTAA
Source organism: Aspergillus incahuasiensis (assembly GCA_003719405.1). Classification (NCBI taxonomy): domain Eukaryota; kingdom Fungi; phylum Ascomycota; class Eurotiomycetes; order Eurotiales; family Aspergillaceae; genus Aspergillus; species Aspergillus incahuasiensis. The sequence continues at coordinate 16,761 of RHLP01000625.1, forward strand.
TGGCACACTTGATGGAGTACAGAGTTGCGACATCGGCTCTCCCTCCCGTCTCCGGGATGGCGGACGATGATCGATGGCCGGTGCAGGATCTCGATTCTAGAAGGTTGATCCTGGTCGGCTGGTTTCCATAGGTACAAGATTGATAATCTTATCTTGTGGGCCCCGCCCACCATCATGCATTCTGAGGTCGATAAACCCCCCGAAATCGCTAGGATGTGAGAAATCAAGTCAAATAGATCGTAATAATAATAAGTAGTGATCATTGATGTTTCAAGCAGCTAATTTATCTGGTTCGGTACATGATGGTATAGGCTTCAGATTTGATGAGGCGATTTCCGGTTCTGATATATATATCGTGACCGGCGACTGAATTTGAACGTTTATGTACACCTATTTCAAGCCAAAGCGTCGTCCTTGATATGAGCAGAGCATATCCCAAGTCTAGTCTCACATGTCTAGCTAGTTTAAAGTCGAAATATCGAGTAAACGACTCTTCATGCCAGCTTAGTCAGGCGAGGTGCGCACATGTTTATGCACTTTTAGGTAGGGGGAAGATGAGGGTGACTGATGAAGCCAAGTCAAGCTTATATTTTGGCCAATGAGGCGGGTGAAAGAGATAAGAAATGGTAGATGGAGTTCAAAATTACATGAGGCAACTTATACATACGAGCAGATGGTAAGTTGTGATGGTAATGATGGATAAGAAGAATTTATGTATAGCATAGGAGTAAGAGAGAGAGAGAGAGAGAGGTGACGAGTGTGATATATATACCGCGGAGAAGAGGGAGAGTATGGTAAGGATGGTAGGTAGGTAGAGAATAATCTAGTGAGTAGGTAGCCGAATATATAGAAAAAAACCCCGTAAGGATGAATATATGCAGGAGGCGCAGTCGCTTGCTGAACAAAGAATAGGTATGTACGAGAACGAGCACAGGTACGCGAACAGGTCGAGATCAGTCGTCGTCATGCAATAACTTGTCACCTGCGTCGACGATAAGACCGGCGATACGGTCGACCCATTCCTGCGTCAGGGTCCAGTTCCTCGTTTCGAGGCTGTCCTGTATAGCCGGGAAGATGGCTGCGTCGTAGCCGGACCAGAGCTGGGGACCAAAGATGACGTGCTTGAATTGCGTGCGGTTTGGTATCTATGATACATAGTTAGTTGTTAGTCCAGGGCATCGGCGTGAGAGGTAAACTTACCCCGCCGCCATATCGATCGTCCAGCAGGTGGACGTCGAGCTTGGCCAGCCGGAAATTATGCGACATGCGTTGCAGCGCTATTATGTTGTTCTCAAACCCGCCAGCTCCCCATACAGCGTCGTGCCACAGTTTCGGCCACTGCTGGAACTGCTCTGCATCCACTCGGAGTTTGGAGGTGGCGTTGTACAGGGGCGCGAGGTTGACCGACGAGTCTCCCGAGGCGTTGTTGTCAATAGGCACATTCTTCGATCTTGCGTAGTTTTCGAGGTCAATAACGTAACCGGCCATGTGTTCGGCGTAAATCTCCACGTCGTACGGTAAGATCGGATTATCTGCAAACTGGAGGAGCAGCAAGCCCCAGAACTGGCCCAAGATCTTGTGGTACTGGAAGCCAGGGTCTCCAAACTTTGCCATCCACTCGAAGTTCTCGTGGCAGCTGTGATAGGGATATGGCTCTCCGGTAAATCCAAAGTCTATACTCGAAATTCCAGCAAGATCTTGAAAAGCCACGTAGTCACTTCCAGCTCCCAGAGGAGCGAACCTCTTATTCTTCTTTTGCCAGATGTCTTTTAGCGTCTCATTGGTAATAGGGTCAGAAATCCGGCCTAGAACTTGCATGACAACGCGCTCGTATAGAGGGCAGCCAGAAGCTTCAAAGTCCGTGCCGCTCACACCAACGTCAACGTTGATATACGCATACGCGTTTCCGTGGAGATTGTCCATGGCATCCTCCACATGCTCCGTAGAACCGATCAGATTATATTCCTCCGCATCCCAGCTCGCAAATTCGATAGTCCGTAGCGGTCGCCAACCAAATGTTAGAAGTTCGCCAAAGACGCGCACAAGCTCCAGGAAAACAGCGGTGCCGCTACCTGGGTCTGCACTTCCCAAGCACCACGAGTCGCGATGGTTGCCAACGATAATCTTCTTCTCTGGTTCTTCCATTCCATGAATCCTCCCAATGACGTTATATATAGGCTGTCGATCCACTTCGTCCTGGAGGTTCATCAGATTCACGATGGGCGACTTGTCATCGCCAGTCCACCATTCCTTGACTTTGGGAACACCTCCAACCCACTCCTTGGGTACCTTTGAGCCATGGCCTTCAAGCACCTGTAGAAGCCTCTGTGCATCGCGCCAGGCCAGAGGAAGACTAGGGATTCCCGGCATGCCTGTCGTCTGCTCGAGACTCAATCTTGTTTTCATTTTTGGAGACGACGCAAATCCTGGAGACAAAACATCTCCAACCACGTAAGACATTTGACTCACGGCGCCCCTTTGGACGCCATCAGCGGGCATGAAGCGGCCCTTAGGATAGGCCGCTCCCCGAACAAACCCATCATCAGACGGGTCTGAGTAAATGATGCATCCTGCCGCACCAGCGAGTTCGGCGGCCTTGACCTTCAAAGCGCGATCTGACTCGGTCCCATAGTACCGGACAAGAGCGATGGAACCATCCAGCTTGATACCTTTATCCGCCAAATGCTTAAAATCATCTCGAGATCCATAGTTCGCATAGACGAGGTGGCCCGTGACATTTCCCGATTTCGAGTGACCGTGGAATATTAGTGTTTTGTTGTCGTCTTCTTCAAGAATAGCCTCCCAACTAAGATCCGGAGGATCAACGATAGCTACCCGGCGTCCATGCTTCTTAGGATAGTTCAGATATACCTCGTACTTCTCCATCTCGATCGTCTCCAAGCCCGCTTCCTCAAACACTCCCTGTATCCATTCGGCAAGCACGTAACTTCCTTCGGTACCAGCCATGTGTGGAAACTCCGTCACCCTCCTCAGGTTCTCCGCGATATTGGTTTCATTGATATGACCCTGGACGAAGTTCTCCACCGACGCCGCGCTATAAGTCTGGCCCATCATAAATCGTGAATTGAAATTAAATATATCCGAAACAACGAAGAGGTATATAATGCCGATGACGAGAAACAGACCGAATAGGCGAAGCATGATAATGCATCCGTTGTGATTGAAACTCGTCCGGGCCGAATTCAGGTTGATGGTGAACTTGAAATTAGGTAGGAATCGACGAAGCGGGATATGTATCGACGACAACGTTCTGCCTAGATTACTGAATGGTTTGGAAAGTCGAGACCGTAACCGCGAACGTGAGCTCTGTTGGCCACCATCCTCAACATCCATCTGATCAAGCTCCCCGCGCAACTCCTCTAGAGAACCCCTTTCCGAAGCGGCAGGTGAAGAATATAGGTCATCGACGCTATTCCGGGCAGACTCAACAGTAGGAGGGTGATAGCCATGAGGTCGGGACTGAGGCCCATTACGGGCAGCGGACTCGCGGGCATCGTGAAGCAGCGCCTGGCCTTCCGCGGCCGGATCGTCGGTCACATCGCCGGCGAGGTGGGTTTGGGAGGAGCTGGGCCGGTCGGCGGTGGCCTCTTCGTAAGATGGGATTGGGAGGGAAGTATAGTCGTATTTTTGGTCTCTAGACATGGCGGATGGTTCGGGGCTCTAAAGAGCCGTGCGAGCTGGACAGGGAGGCAGAGAGTCGGAATCGGCGCAGCGGGATCATGATCTGGGGAAAGGAACGACTAGTATCGACATGCTCCCAAGCTCGGAACGACCAAAGCAGAAGGGGTAGGATAAAGAATGAAGTATCGCAATGAGAAGAAGAAGACGGTCGAGAGTTCTCGTCGTGAAGTGGATGAGGAGAGTCAATTACGGGGTAAGATGAAGTGAGGGAGAGCAAAGCCACTTGATTGGCATTGGCACTGGCATTGGCATTATTAGTATTGGCATTTGGCATCTCCGAACGCTCGTCAGCGAGTTGCAGTCCTCAGAGCTCACGCGTGGCGCAGGCGACTCAGACAGACCCACTGACACTATCAGGCAGAAGTTTGAGAGTGCTTCAGAGTTTGGGGATATTTAAGGAGCTGTTGAGGCTTTTGGCTGGCGCTGCGTCTGATCTACATAGCTTCTACCTTACCGACGTGAGGAAACTCTATAACAATGCACATTCAAGATTATAGTACGGAGTAAAGTGTGTAGGTGCATCACAGATAGACTTATAGCAAATATTTAAAAGCAATTCGGTGGCTCAGCAGGCACAGTCCAATTGTCAGACATGGATTGCTGCATTTAATCCGCGCATAATTAACCAACTTAGCATGAAGCATGCTTAGTCACTATGCATATTCGACCATCCAGATTCCAGACCTCGAAATCTGCTCTAGGAAAAGGAGCAGCAGAACCGCATTTAATCTCTTCGCAGTCAATTATCTTACATTCATCTGCCATTGTACTCGCCATTATGAGGTATCGGATACATATTCCAACACGATTAATGATTAGCATTAGGAGCAGAAATATGTCTACACCTAGAACCATGATTAGACAGAGTATGATATGCGATGCAACCAAAAGCTCCCGAAGACCTGATCCGTTTCGCCGAATAGCTACATGCCCGTGTACGGATGAAAGAAAGTTTTCAGAATGAAAGAAAAAAAAAATTGAAAGTATGAGAACAAAGAGCCTTTATTCGCGGTACGCCAGTGGTATGATATGGTATGTATCGGACAGAGATGTATATACAAGAATGAAAAGAAAGAGGGAGAGACAGACGGTTTCTTAGCCGATAGGAAGAGTATGGCGAGGGCGAGTTAGAAGGATTATGGCGAGATAAGGAACGAGGACGATTAGTAGCGCATTCAGGTGATGCTTGAGGCCGCCCAGCCCGGTGTATGGTGGGAATGTGTGTTTGCTTCAGCCCTCTTAAATAATTTTGGTAACACCAATGACCAGGGAAGTTGGGGAAATAGTGAGTGACGAGAAGATTAGGTTGGTGGTGAGGGGAAAGGTGTGGGTGGCGCGTTGGCCGGCTATATGCTTGGCTCAAATAGATGTGCGAGTCGGACGCAATGGTAGCAGTATAAACTGAAATAATCTTCCAGCTGATTGATCACTTACGGAAGCCCTCGACGCCTAGCGTAGGGGTTTCAACCATACGATCATTGGGCACGCCTTCGTCTCGTCGTCGAGAGAAGAAGCCATCGCACTCGGACACAATCTGCGCCCATTCCGCAAGAGCACGCCCCGCGTACTTGCTGGACGCAAGCTTATCATCGGCCGCAGCCGTCAGATCATGCTTCTTTGGGGGCTTTTTGCTTTCCGTATCGGCGGTCTTGCTTTGTTCCAACCCCGAGCCAGGCGTACTCTTCTCAGGATCTTCTTCCATTTCAGAGTCAGTTGTGTCATCCGATGTCAAATCGCTGTCTTCTGATTTGAGCGTTGACCTCCGAAGCTGTAAATGTAACTGAGAGGCCACCGGGAGCGACGGGGTATACAATCGTTTGTTTTTGCTAGGCCATTGGGGTCGATCCATCCACTCCAAGGAGAACTTGAAAGTATATGGTTGGTGTGGAGTTTTTGGTCTCTGCGGTTCGCTAGGAGCATTAGCACCTCGCCAACCGACATCCGCGCCTTTCTCTCCGGTGGCAGGAGGGTCAGACACCGTTGTGTCTGAATCATCTGAGCTAGTAGGAGGCGACAGCTCATCATTGAACCGGGAAGCGCCGAAGACCGCCTTTAGGATGTTCCACCGCTTCTTTGGGGGGTTTTGAGCATCGGATGGTTCATCAGCTTTTGAAGAGTCGCCGTTCGTCGCCTGATTGGGGGCCGATGGGGGCAGTACGCGGTCAAAAGATATAAAGAGGTTCGAAGGCGACATGGGATTATCACATCGAATAATGATTATTCGGCGCCCTGGTGCTGGGGTGCAGGGTGCAGAAGACAATGGCGCTGCAAGGCCGCCTTCCGCCTTGGTTTGGATGGCAAGGTAAAAATCCCAGAGACGCTGTAGTCGATTGGACAGAGTTTCGTATATAATTCTAGTACCGTTAGTGTTTTGTATGGTGTAAGGTCACAATTTACTTACGAATCAAGCGGTGAAGGATCACCGTTAAACCTACCCAATCGCCAGCAAAGCAGACGCTGAAAATAGGCGCGGACCATGGGACTCCAGTGACTGAAATAATGATAGAATAGTGGTTCATCAAGCAGAAACCCGAGACAGAGATCTGCCTTTCTTTCTTCGGAGGCGGTCCAGGTACCCCAAATGCAGAAGAGGAATGAAAACACCCGGACTTCGGTGAGTGAGTTATGGCTCTGCATCATCTGACGGCAAGCTTCGAGCCAGAACTTCCAGTCAAACAGGTCCATTTCGACTGATCTTGAGTATCGTGCAATGATAGGAATGGCTTCCTCCACAAAGTCGCACAAGAGAAAACACGCATTGTGATCGAAGAGTGACGTCCGCTGGGCAGTTGTCTTCATGATCATGCAGAAGGACTCCGCGTAGAACAATTGTGCATGGTGTGGTTCAAGCGACGACTCGGAAAGATAATCTCGGAGCAGCATTACCAAGCGGTTTTCGGCCATGGAGCGATGACTGTTCGCGGTTCCCAATGGTAGAGCTGAGGCCGACCCCTCGGCACCCTCGATGAAATCGTCGAAAGTGATGGCCGCGGTAGTATGGGAACTTTCTGGCACCTGGCTCTGGGATTGCTTGTACAAAGTATCCTCCAGGACGACAAGAATCTGAGCGTGAACGGGAAGTAAGCCAGGCGATAGGATGCGCGCGCTCTTCTCGAGATAAGACGGGATGGCATCTGCGTACAGAAGATGGACGTATTTGACAAACACATAGAAGAGATCCGTGTCCTTGCCACACCATCGAGACACCCAAGGACTCTGCCACTGGATCTGACTTATATTCAGAGGCACCTCGGGCTTCTGACGGAGATACCGCACCAAGGCTGTATGCGCGTGAAATGATAAAGACCGCAAGCTGGGAGGGAAATTCGACGCAAGTTCCTGGGACATGACACGGAGTCCGGCGCTTTTGCCAACCTGGGATTCGGCGTAAATGCGCCGGTAGATGTTGGCTGGTATGTTCCATAGCCTGACAAGCATATCTGCCACGCCTGGGCAGAAGAAATATGCGTAGGCACAAGCTTTACCGCAGAATGCCACTAGACTAGCAGGGGCGTGTCTCATGGACATCCTCTCCACCACAAACGCCATTTGAGACAGCAAATTATGCGTGAATATGTTCTTGATGTTGTGATGAATAGACTCCACAAGTATGTCTGACCCAGAGGATGCTTCGGATGATTCCGAAATGGACGTCGCTATGTGTTTGAACGATTTAGAAGGCTGCGTATCCGGATACTGCATCGGGAATGGAATCTTCCATTCAGGTCGAGACATGATACCCACCACTGCTTCCAGGTACACTGGCCTGTCTGTACCAGAAATGGCTTGATTATTCTTTCCGTTGAGCATGTCCAGCAATCCGGTCCACCATTTGTTGAGTATGTTTACACGTCGATCTAGGTCTTCAGGCCTCAAAGCTTTAATATCTTGTGGAGGCTGAGCACGGTTGAGAAACGGCAGGAGTGAAGAGCGAATGACATTCGCTTTCAACGCTGTAGACTTGGTCTGAAATCTAGCAAAATATTAGCAGTCGGAAGATGAAAGGCACGCTAATCGACGTACTTCTGGCAATCGGCTTCAAGACCACGAAAAGCGTTCCAAAGCTCATCTTTCTTTTTTGGAGGGTCTAGGCTTCCAGAGATATTCCCAAGGAATGGTGCGGTTTTTACCGCTGGTGGAAGTACTGGGGTTGACACATTAAAAGATGATGTTAGCCTCTCAAGAGATCCCTTGGCTAGTAGAGAACCCGGTGATGGGCTGCTAGGGGTGCTTGGGCTGTCAACCCGGCTCTGAGTTACAACGGCAACCATCGGGCGTCGAGGTCTTTTGGTCAGTATTGTGCGCTTGCGGGTTGGCACAGTGTGGTCCGGGCCAGTAGCCGTTTCTAAGCTCCCAGAGCTTATAGACGATGGAGTTTGCGAAGCGGAATCCTCTCCCTGAAGGGTTCGGAGACGAGCAGTCTTGGATGAAGGAGAGGTAGATCGACTCGGTGAGCTTGACATCCAGGGTTTCCGCGCAAAACTAACAAGCCTTCCAGACATTGAGCGGGCCTTGGAAGGACGAGCAACGGGCGATGGAGGCCTAGTCTCCGGGATCTTTGGCGGAACCTCCGGAGTCACTGAAGCGGGCGCATCGATCAGATCTTCAGTTGACACAGTAAAACGGGAGACTGCGACAGTCGATTTGTCCTTGGAGCGGCGGAGAGAAGTCCGCCTCAAGATGTCCTTTCCAGCGGCGACATCCTCTTTTGAAGGGGCCTCGTTTTGCTTCTGGAAAGTCAAGTCGGAGAAGGTCCTTCGAAGCCCAGGGGAGCCCGACTCGGACGCGGCCAGATCGGGAAGATTGTTGTAGCTCGCCGCACGGGATAACTGGCTGTGCTGGTCATCCTGAGGGGTGGTCGCGGTCTCGAGCACAGGAGGCGACATGGTCGGGGACGTTGAATGCTTGCTGCAATTCCGCGGGAAGCGCTTGCTAGAGAGGTGTAGCTCACCCCCCCGGCCGGGGGTGGACAATAGCTGTTGCTGACTTTGACGAGACCAGCTCCTCCATGTAAAACAATCGACAGCGAATAAGATTATAGCATGTGCATGCGGGCACCGCCGGAACCCATTGAACCGCTAGGCGACAGCAAAACGTTCGGGTCTCGAAATGGCTCGAAGGTGGCCGCTGGAGGGCTGGCAGTGCAGGGCAAGGCGCGGCGCAAACAGAACCAAGATGCGACGGCGACAAATAAAGAGGGCACAGCACTTGGCGGGTAACGAGGGGCTGGAGCTGATTCCTGGGGTAATTGAGACAAGGAGCTTCGAGAATTCGCGGGCTGCTTGCGGGCTAGGGACGGAGATGGTTAGCTGGGCTAAGTTGGAGCGAAGGTAGCGTAGCCTTAGGAGGCGTGCGGTTGATCGACAGCGGAGGAATGATGAATTGATTTAGCAGCAAGGGTAGGTTGCGAGTGGACAAAGAATTCTTTCTCCCTCTCTTTCTTTTGTGCTCCCCTTTCCCTTCCAGACCAGGAGCCGAACGCACGGAATGAAGTCACTGAAGGAAGAAAGGGAAAACGCAGACAAAGAGATCGGACGGGTATTCCTGGGTCGTATTACGGATACTTGACGTACCTCGAGCGACAATCAATTGCTATACCGTAGCTAGATGTCGACAGGAAACAGAGCCCAGAGAGAGATTCAAGGAGGAGAGCGCATTCTAGGGCCCGCCTAATATAAATAGAAGCTAGGACAGCCACGGGTTGACCGACTTGCTTCGTGTTTTTGTCAGATCTGGGGAGGATCTAAATCCGATGGCTGTGAAGGTCACCGCCACAGACCAACACTATTGACGTTGAGACTCTTGGTCCATTCGTAGAATATGCTCAGGGAGCATAAAGACATTCTCCAGGACTTGTTATTGATATGGCGGCCGCATTATTTCGATTGCGCTACTGAATAGCATCGAGTCTACTAGTAGCTGGTATTTGTAATGTATTGAAACAGGAATACTGGAGCTAGGAGTTCTCCGTTCCTACAACTGACTCGACGAGAATGAGGTTGTTCGAGTACTTGGGCATGTAGCTGCAAGGATCATAATAAGAGTACTCCGTACAGTCTCTCTTGCATGGTGGGTGTAACTACGACTTAACCTGCAGATGTCCACGTACGTTCCCGAGGAAGTCAACCTCCTACAGGCGTTTGAGCTGACCCTACGCAGTGCTTCGCTGCTACCCTACCTCGCGGTCGGTACTATTTGCCTTCAGTACCCATAGCTTGCCAGCGTGCTTTCTGGGTTGAGATGCAACAAGTGGTGCTCAAATCACGCAAACAATGCGTTGCTGTCGGTGTTGACATCCAGCCGCTTTGTTTTTTCTCCCAAGAAAGAAACCCAGCTTGCGCCAATTCTGACCCATCACACGTCTTGTCCGTTAACTACTCAGAAATGGCTTGCTACAATGCGATGACGCTCAGTACGTACAGGCCCCTTCCCGAGAATGTTGTACGGGCTCCCGAGTGCATGACTACATACCCTCTGCTGTGTACCGGGCAACCAGCAACATACCATCAACCGACCCGCCCCTTCCCACGTATTTGCGACGCCTCTTGCGAGATCTCTTAATCAAGTTGGATTAATCGGGCGCTCTTGACGGGGTATCCCCGAGTCTTCCAAGAACTCTGTCCTAGCTCAAGTCGTCCCTGGTGCACTCTAGTATCACTCAAAAGCCGTCGAAATCAAGTTGGCGATGCCCGCGGGCGCCAATTTCGTTGCGATCAGCCTAACAAGGCCGCGTAGACTACATATGCATCATTGTGCAGGAATGCGGAGTGAGGATCCCAAAACCTAAATTGGTGAAGGAACTGGAGGAAAAGGATGCGGTCTACGCAGCCTTGTAGCTCTGGAGCTGTCGTATCTCACCGGCTTGACTTTGCCTGATAGTATAGGAACCCCTACTCTTGATTCAGTAGTACCATTGTCTAGATATGAACCACCTGGGCAGCAATGTGATGATTTCTCTGTCGGACGGTTTATTTTCGGACGTTGAGGTTACAGATCTCCGTTATGGGCGGCGTGATGACTACAGCGTGTCGCACAATCAAGTCATCATCATATCTTACTGAGAACCCTGTAATATCACGCCACTGCCAAGTGAACTGACTTGCCCATTGGAAGAAAGCGAGCCCTCTAAGTTCTGTCAAACCCATGATAATGAACAACTCCCCTACCCACAACTACTCCGTACCCCAGGCCGACATCGGAATATGTTCTACTCTGGTTCTGGCTCAATGGGTATGACAACTCAAGGAGATTTCATATGCTCCAAGTAGGTTTAATTTACAGAGTTCTTTAGAGCTCCACATGAGATATCATCGAGTCCCAACCCCTCTATCGGCCCCAGATTCTGGCTCTTGCTCTTCGACGGTATGAAAGAAACTTAGTGAGCGGCAGGAGTCTCATCCTCGTCCTCCTCGAACCAGCTCTCCTCAGCGGCGGCGGACTCGCCAGCAGCGGCCTGGCCCTCGACATCAACCTCCTGGGACTCGTAGGAGCTCAGCTCGTTGGCGAGGTTGGCTTCTTCGGGAGACTTGGGGGCAGCAGGGGCGCTGAACTTCTGGACGTGGGCCTCAGCATCACCGGGCTTGATGGGCGTAGGCTTGTAGGCACGGAGCTCGCGGAGGTAGAGATCCTGGACCGGGTCGGCTGTAGTATGTTAGAGTTTGTTGGCATGTCGCGGGCACCTCAATCGCGCCAATTAGACGCATTGCAATTGAGTGATACGACTGAGTAAATAGTGAGGTACATACCGCGACGGACAGCGGAGGTCAGGAAGGTGCGGCGAGCGACAGAGGGAGCCTGCTGCCGGGCGACACGGGCAAAGAGGGAGGACTACGAAAGGGGTCAGCAACACGGACCGGGCGGCGAACCCGGGGTATATCAGCTCAGAAAAGACGTACCGAAGCCCTGAGAGACTGAGACATCATCGTGGCGGGGTTGTGGATGAGAGGACTCGAGTATAGAATCTGCAAGAACAGGAATGCTTTCATCCGTGAAGCCGAAATTGGAGGTTGGACGTTTGTTCGGGAGTCTTCGGCTTGGCAGATGACTCAGCGCGGGCTGCGGCTCTGCACCTTAACAGTGACTCTTGACTCCCTCAACCTCACCTCCACCTCTTCGCTTCTCCAACCCCTCGCACCACTTGCTGTTTCGCACGGCCTCTCTCGTCTTGGAGCTCTGCTGCCGCCGCTTTCAAACGGACCCGTTTGCAGCAGCTTTTCAGATTCTGTGACCCTTTTTCGTGAGATATTCCTCACTCACGGAGACCTTTATTGGTTTATCGCGGTCGGAGAAGTTTGGTTTCAAGGCTTCAAAGGCTCCAAAGGCTCCTTGGAGTTATCTAGCAAATCTCCTCCTGTGTGCTTCCGCTTAGGTGCTTTCTGGTTCTCAGAATCAGCCTCAGTCCCGGAAAGGTAAAGCATCACTTGAAAAAACCTGATATCCTGCTCTTTGTTCCATTCCTTTCTGAAGCCCCAAAGCTTCAGGGGGTAGGAAAACATCATCCGGGTGGCAAGATGGTTTCAAGTCATGGTCTCTGTCTGTGATAGGGCTTTGTTCCATCGCAATTCCACCAGATTATTTTTATCCTCTTCAAATCGCTTGGGCTTTAAGCTGACATGGTGAGAGGCAGTGCCGCAGAGACGTGACTTGAAAGACAAGTTCTCGATATTTGCGACGCTGTTCCCGTATCATTCTTTGCTGCCACCGAGAACGAGCCACTCGATTCTCTTCTTGACGAAGTACAGCCGCCAACCTGTACTCGCCACTGTTCATTCGTTTCTGCGCTCGCAAGAATAAGCTTTCGGTTAAGAAATCGACACTCTCGAAACCGCATCCCAAACATTCTAAGGAAATCCGCCCGTTCAAGAAGATGGCCGCTATCTCTGGTACAGCCCTTCAAGAGGGTGGGACACCGTGGAGGAAAAATTTATCTGCTCATGTCATTTGCCCCGAGTGCAAAGAAGTACCACCAAACTTAGAGTTTCCCGGCTCTCATGAGACCGTTTGCGGCTCATGTGGTTTGGTACTTGCGGATCGAGAGATCGACATACACTCTGAATGGCGTACCTTTTCCAACGATGACCAGAACAACGACGATCCCTCGCGTGTTGGAGATGCTACAAATCCGCTTTTGAATGGCGATCAGTTGGAGACGCAAATTGCCAGCGGTGGCTCCGGCCGGGTTCGTGATTTGTACCGTGCGCAAAACAAACAGTCGAGCGACAAGGCAAACAAGTCTCTCCTTGCCGCATACAAGGAGATTGGCGCACTCTGCGATGGATTCAACATACAGAAAAACGTGGCAGACACTGCGAAGTATTTGTTCAAGATCGTTGACGACGCAAGGGCATTCAAGGGGAAATCGCAGGACGTTATCATTGCAGGATGTATTTTCATCGCTTGCCGCAAATGCAAAGTCCCTCGTACTTTCACTGAGATTTTCGCCGTCACCAAGGTTTCGAGGAAGGAAATTGGACGTATCTACAAAGCTCTGGAGAAGTTCTTTACCAGCCAGAACCTTGAGCGAGCCAATGCAGTCATGTCCAACGGAGGCGTTCCAGATCCCAACGACGCCTACACCGCGACGACGTCCACCAAGCCTAGCGACCTTTGCAGTCGCTTTTGCAATCTCCTGGATCTACCTTTCCAGGTTACAAGCGTATCATCGGCCCTGTCGGATCGTGTAACTACCGAGGGTAACCTCGCCGGACGCTCGCCTCTCTCCATTGTCGCAGCGTGCATTTATATGGCCTCGTATCTCATGGGCCACCCCAAGTCCGCAAAGGAGATCTCCTCTGTCGCCCACGTCAGCGATGGTACAATCCGCGGCGCCTACAAGCAACTCTTCGCCGAACGCGAGAGTTTGATTGACAAAGAATGGATCAAAGATGGAAAGGGGGCGCTAAAGAACCTTCCTACCAGCTAAATTATCCTCTCTCTCGAGTCGTCGAGGTGTCACTCCGAAGTACAACAATGGTCTTATGACCTTGATCCATTCTATTCTTTCAATTTGCCTATCCATTTCTTCTATTTGCTAGCTAGAACTTTTGATCTATTTAGATCATTCTTATTCAAGATACCCAAACCTCAAAAAAAGAACAAAAGCATGGATTTGAGGCCAGCCGGATGGGCGCGTCCCTTCCCCTCTGCTCCTTCATACATTTCACTAGTCTTCTTTTTTTTAGTCCTTAGTTTTCGTGTCGCTCGTTCGAACGTATGCACTTGACGCTGCGCAGTTAGGTTAGGAGAGACGTGACCAAATTGAGATGAGATAATTATGCTTGCAATTAGCCAAGCCCTTCGTAGAGAGCCTCAAACGATTCTCGACGTAGAGTGACCCGATGCATTGAGTGCAACGCAACCATCTACAGAGAGCCATGCTGTCCTCGCGAATTGAACCCCAAGCCATCGTTGGTATCCAGCATGCTCAGATAGCCCGGTGCCCGGTCCTGATAGAGTTCTACTCAATTGGCCGTGGCCAGGCCTACTCCGGGAACGGTGATGTGATCTGGATATACTAGTGCAGCATGGGACATACAACCAATGAGGTGGCAGTTAGAATAAGGCACGAAGGCTAGAATGTAACTTGGTTCATTCACTTGACTGACTAGAGCGCTCTGAAGCTGCGACATGCATAGAGAGACACCTAGTTAGCATAGGGTAGGTAGGTAGGCTAGATACATTCCCTCATGGTAGGAGGGCTATTAAAGAGAAACGTGGGTACGGCAGACAGTGACAGACAGGATACAGTGCATGAAAAGGCAGACATGGGTGATGGGTTGCAAACGCATCACGCCGACATTGTTTCAGTGCCATCAGAGGGCCTCTTACCATCAGCTGTGGCAGTCAGGGGCTCGGAGACGTCTTCGATGCTGTCGCCCGAGATGGCGGGCGGAACGTCTACTGGTTTTTCTGAGGATGCGGGGATAGTTTCGACCTTGTCGTCCGAGACAGCGGAGGGGGTGTCAACTTTTTTCTCCGAGGAGTCAAAGCCACCGGGAATGGTAGATGATAAATCTTCTTCCTTGGCGGGTTCCTCCTTTGTAATTTCCTCTTTGGTAGATTCCGCCGTTGTAGGCTCTGTCTCCGACTCTGGAATCGCACTCGTAGACGTTGACTCAGGCACCTGTTCTTTCACAGGCTGTCTTGGGGGATCAACTGCGCCACCTGACATGTTTCGAGCTAAGGGCGGGGCCATGGGGGTATTCCAACCGGACGGATCTGATGAGGTCGAGGCTGCGCTAGACTGGTCACCCTTGTTCCCGTCACCGACAATCAGCTTTCCATCCTCACGGACTTCCCAAACATTCCATGTCTCTGTGATCTTGATTTCGGGAATTGTCGGCAGTCGGGCGCTGGGGCTCTCAACAGCAGGCTTTCTCCGTGCAGGTCCACGAGCTCGGCCCTTTCGAGCGTCACTCAACGGACCCTTTTCAGCAGGGGTTTCTTGCTTTGGTTGAGGCTTAGGAGGCGCTTGCGGACCAAGTTGCAGGCGAGAGTTTAGGTCAGAGAGGAAACCCGCCTTAATAGAAGCAATCTTACCGCCCATAGGGCGAGCCGGGACAGCTGGCTTTTGTTTGATGGACGGGCCCTGTGATTCTTCATTATTTGGTCGCGAGATACGGTTGGCCGGTCGGGCAGGGATTTGAGGCTTGGGCCTATCAGGGATAACAGGTGGCTGTCGCTTTTCCACAGGGGAAGTTGGTTTCGTCGAGGCATCCGCTTGGGGAGGCTGTTTCTTCTCAGGACGGCTGGGAATTGTGGGTTTGGACGGCACATCCGGGCTCGTGGCCTGCTTTTCTTCTGAAGGCTCTATAGTCGTTACTAGCGTCTGACTCTCCGGAACGTCCTCCCATATATCCCGACTAGGAAACCTCTGTTTTGCAAGACCCGGGCGGGATGCAGCCGGCTCCTCCCCATTCAGGATTCGCTGAGCAACCTGGTGGCTGTCAATACTGGGCTCACGGTTCTTTCGGGCCTCCTCTTGCTCCGGGAGCTCAAATCGGCTTTCCTTGGGAATATCTGGGGTGGAGACGGTAGCATGAAGCTGATGACTGTTAGGCGAGTCTTCCCAAATATCCTCACTAGGGAACCGGTGCTTTAGCATGTCCGGGCGTTTCTTGAAACGTTCCGCTGCAGACATCGGATTGTTCTCTTTTGATTCATTCTCAGGGAAAAGCGGCTCGTACTCTTCCACATCTTCGAGAGGCGCATGATCTTCGTGAGAATTGTACCTGGCTAAAGCAGGAGTGCTGCCGCGGCGGGTAGCATTTCTGCTATTCGAACGACTCTCGTTGACGCTAGGCGTATGACTCCGGCCTTCATAATCATGGCTTTCTCTCCGGTTGAAAGTAGGAGATACCGCAGCATGCTGATAAGCAGATTCGGGGCGTACTTCATCCGCAGCTAGAATTGGTTCTCCCTCATCATCACCCTTTCCCTTGTTGGAGTTGTCTTGAGGATCCGGCGTATGAGCGAAACCATCAGGATGATCGCGGTGATGGTAGGGCTCGTCAATGTGGATAAAACCAGGCTTTTCCTTGGTTTGTTCACTTCCCTCTACAGCCGCAACGCTCGCATTCTTCAGAGGAGACTCAACAGCAGGGCGGGAGTCACGTTTTGAGTCTGGAGGAGGAGATGTAAGGCGATGGCTGTACTCATCAGAGGCAAGATAGCCGACCTCCTCTTCAGGAGTACCGGTGATAGCAGGAGATGTTCCTTGACGTTCGTTAGCACAAGCTTAGAGCATACATATTACAATCTTGTGAAGCTCACCTAGCCCTGAGCCAGTAACAGCAGAGCCGCGAACAATCTTGTTCAAATCATCGCTACTTAGGGCCCAATCAGGTCGCGGCGTACCCACGCCAGACCCGTACTGCCCCTTTTCCTCCTTGACGTATTCATCAGGATGCTTTTCATACCAGGCTTTCTCAAACTTATCGCTGGAGGGCACGCCATGCCCGTGGAGACCGTAGCTACCAGGGGGCAATGAAGACTCGCGGCCACTACGAGTCCTATGGTGACCGCGTCCAGACCTCGAACTTGGCTGCTCAAGGAAAGGGCTAGGAGAGGGAGCTTGCACATCGCCGGCGTTAGCTAACATTGGAACTCGTTGACCGATCTCGGGGATGCCATGCTGCTCCTCATGAATTGAGTGAGGGCGCTCAAAAGACGTCGTAGAGGAGGCGGCACGCGAATTCTGAACAGAGTAGATGGACCTAGAAGGCCGTTCCGGTTGCTCATCTTGCTCCGGTGAGCCTATGGTGCCAAAACCTGCAGCTGCGGCCTGGCCGGAATCTGTGCGTGTGACCGCCTGCACTTGTGCTTTGGCGCTGGAGGTGGGGAGGGAGGGCCGAGGCGCATGAAGCTTCAGATCACTTGCCACGTTCCGGGTTTCCGCGGGGGTAGTATGGTGACTGTCCGAAGCGTTCAGAGCATCCAGATCCTGGTACTCAATGCCTTCTTCGCCGAGCGACGGTATTGTCACGCTAGGTGGACGAGCGGGCAGATCATTGGAGATCGTTCTGGACAACGTTGAGCCATTGGGTGGCTCGTTCAAAGGGGAGGGGGCATAATTTGAGCCCAGAGGGGATGCGGTGCGGTCAATGCGGCTAGTGCGAGGGGGGATCTTCGGCACATCTGCGGTTTTTTCAAGAGGTGACCTCGCCGGTCGAGGAGGTATAACAGGGCCCGTTTGCGTTGTCATAGTGTGTGTGTAAGTGAAGTCAAACAAAAGGAGCTGAAACCGAGCACTGATTAGCAACCTGACACTCATTCAACAGCCAAATGGCTGCGTGGCAGTTCGGCAATTGGCCCAGGGTGAAGTATAGGAGGAATGCCCCGCAACAACAACAACGTAAAAGGAACTGCAGATTGCAGCGTAATAGTTCTTTGACTAATGCAATTCGGAGCCAAGTTGTCTTCAAGTCATCTCCAAGAGGCAGCGAGTTGAAAACAGCATGGGCCAAATAATGCAAGCAGACCGTTGTCAGGGCTCAGCTCCTGCAAGATAAGATAAAGCAAGCCGACAATGTGCCCAGACCTGCGGCGCAGCAGCTGAAAACAGAAGCAGCATTCCTCCAGAACTGCGTGTGTATCTGGCGCCGGGGTAGGAGGTCCCTGGAGCGTCATGCACTCACCGATGAAGTAGTGATCACAGTTTCGGCGTAGTACTGGTTGTAGCCGAGAAGGTAGAAAGACAGAGTACGGAGTAGGTACTGGTTGAAAGAGCGATGCGAGAGCTCAATATGAGGTTGAAGTGGTGAGGAAGTGCGGACAGGAGTTTAGGAGATCTGGAGAATTGAAACAAAATTGAAAGAGCAAAGCAGGAAGAGCAGGAGCAGCAGATGATGTATGACCTTGAAGCTGCAAAACCCAGGATTACGGCGTGTACGAAACCCGGTGGCCATAAAACGCCGCCTAACCGCTTTCCTGCTGCCACGGCCCACTCTGCCAGCGCGTGACGTGCTCTGACGCCATGCCAGGGCCGGGCTCTTGGTCTAGAACCGTATGGTGACCGTACCGAAGCTGTGAGCCAGCAGATTCCCTCGTTGCAATTACAGCTGCCCCGTACTACTAATTTTCAAAGTTTTCGGTTTTCATTGATACGGAGTATAGTACTGCAAACCTCTTATCAGCTTCAACAAAACATCAATCAACGGGCTTGCATATAAAGATCCCATTGGGAGAAAGCTGCTTCTTTGCTTACAGATTCACACCGGTATGTGGCAGCATCAAAATACAACCCCTTTCAAGAGGAGACCGGGGCCAATTGCGGTCGCCCAATTTTGTTCTCTCCCAATTCGTCGATGAGGCATTTTCTTGACTGGCATGCATATCAACGTCTCATATCTCCATCCAAGGTACCTGGGGCCATCCCGCAGTTACTCAAGGGGCAGATATAGGCCATGACGGTCCATGATCAACCTGGTGCTTTCACGAGACCCTAACACTCATCTCAACACTGATAATAGCCCAAGGAGAGTATGGATTCCCTGCAGCGTTTCACTGCTTCTTATCAGTTCACTACTCTATATAAGAGTCCTTCACCATGAGCTCTAGAGATATCCCCTCAAGCGGGGCTAGAGCCGGCCCGGTTATAGGCATGTATCGCTGAGTCTGGCGTATAAGACGACTACTAACTATACTACTCCGGACTCCGGAGTACTACAGTTCAAGTCGGCTTTTCTCATCACTGCAGCTGTATCTAACTTACAGTATGAAAACTTGGCCTCACAGGCCTGGATCGATCGAAGTGTCCAAGACCCTGCCGAGTGGGGTAGCTGCGCAAACCAGCTCCCCTTTTGTCATCATTATTGGCAGCCTCATGATGGGATTACTGGATGCTCTATGAACTACCCATCATAGATGATCACGCTATATCCTGACATGGGTGAGTCTGTAAAAGTCTGCAGTCAAGACCGCTGGATGCAGCTATAGATTTGTGTTCCATGGATGCGGGGTGGATTAACAAGCGGGATCTGACTGGTCAGTGTCTGCCCACATCAGTCGAGGCGGTGAGCTCGAGGTTGAGCCACATCTCAGCCGTAGGGGGATCATCCTCAATTTTTCAAGCTAGTATATCTCTCGATTTCTCGAAGTTTTCCCGTGCCTTCACCGCATCTAGATACTTTGCATCGTCTCAGCAAACTGGTCGACAATATGTCGTTGATTGCTGTCTCGAGTACCCTAGCCTTGTTTGGTCTTGCGGACATAGGAAACATAATCCTACTACTCGGTACGGAGTACGTTGGAACACAGAAATTCTCCATTGGAACTATATCTATCCCGGAGGCACGCCATCGGCAGGTTCAATGGCTGGACAATCAAGCTTTCTTCCCTTGGTGGCATATCTGAGCTAGTATAGGCCTCTTCAAGACTATCTTCGAGATTGTTACCTCGAACGAATCATTTCAGAGCAGGACACGTGCTCAAGCAACTGTGAGAATCGTCGCCTTGTCAGACCTCCAGATACCTTGTTCTTTTGCATCAGTGCTGAACCGGAGGCTTCCTCGAAGGAACTGGAGGCAGGACAGGTCCAGGAACCTCACGTGGGGCGCTTGTAAGCTGTTCTTCCGCTTCTGCATCGCAGCCACAAACAACATGGGATAGAAGCCTTGACAATAACTCCGGGGAACATGCTGCCGAGCATGTTGTATGGCAACCCTTTCGCATGCTATTTCTCAATCCGAGGGTGACTACAGCAGGAATTGCAATGGACCTCATTATTCAATCCATGGAGCGCAAAGCACTGCTAGCTCTATCCGCCAAACCGAAGTTGAACCCAATTTTGCATACGATATCTAGCAAAGCAGGTAATTTGCATCGCTTTTGATGGGATACAGTGGGGCATAATACAGATATCATTAGCCCTAGAAAAGTTTGAAGCCTGAGGAATCCCGTTCCTAGCCGTTACTGATGGCCTGGTGGATCCGTTTATTTCAGGCCGTAAAAAGGATACAACAACCGGTCTGTGGCTGTGACTCAGCCTGAACCGGTGGTCTTCGATTGATTTCAAGCCGAGACATCTCATAGGCCGTTCCCTATCTGTTTGTTGGGATCGACTGATACGGATTCTAGGCGTAGGTATCCTGAAGATAAGTCCTCACATAACCTCACCTTACCTAAGATGAAACAGATAACTGCCAATATACATGGTAACCTCGACCTCCGCATATATCAAGCCGCTAAGCGGTACCAGAACACCGCTGCCTTAATGCAGGCGCCGGGGCGCATGCTGATACTGCAGCCTCGTTGCAGTAGGCCACGGGGTGTGCATTGACTCGTGGTCGTGGTCTGTGGCCAGGGAAAACAGCCAAGGTCCCGACTGCTGACACCCGCTTTGACTGTCGAACGTCTCTCGACGAGATTGAGCCGGATAAACCAGGTTTCTCCTGCAGTAGCCATTCCTTCATCATGCCCCTGGCTGTGCGCAACTCCAGGCTACCCAAGTAATCTGTCAAGTACTCCATACAAGTTGGAAAGTCATTCCGTGGTATAATGCGGGGTAGCCGTTGAGGGGTTGTTCTAGGCAATGACGTAGAGCCTTATAGTTCTTCCTCGGCTATCTGCGTGTATACAAGGCTGCCGCGCGGGAAAAGGAGCCGTGCCTTCACAGCATCAGTCTAAGTGCAACGATCGAACAGCTCATGATGGGGTAGCTTTACCCCAAAATAGAAGGACATCACCCCTGAGACCGCAACTAAAGTTCTCCTCCAACTCCATACTGTGAGCTGGAAACGGGTGGACGATGGACATCTCGCGGAGTCGCAAGTTCATCATCCCATCACTCCACAAACCCACTGCTCTGTGTTGTCTGTACAGCTTCTAGTCTAGATTAGAAAGTATAAGGCACAAGTCTCGGGGCTGTACAGCAGAGATTCCCATTTACCCTTGCAGCTGTGTAAGAAGAACACCAGGACAAGTCCTTTGTTGTGATCGGAGATAAAACAACCCTATCTACGCCCAGGGAGCAAGGACAAGGCCATGGTCTGATGAGCCCAAAGAGCCGAGAATATAGACTCGTGCATAGGCTATCCTAGTAGAAGTCTACATAACCTCCGTCCTCGAGAGAGAACGCGTTGTATAGACATCTAGGGTCAACGAGAATCCTTGCAAAAAAGGCGCGCAGTATGCGAATCTCGAGTTCGACCCTACACGAAAGAAAATAAAGAGCAGAATACGCCCATTCTTTTCTGGTATTACTCGTACAGCGTCTTGTCGAAATATCGAGTGTACGTACTCCATAAGAGCACGAGGACTCTCATCGGTACCGGTACGCGCCGTTGACCCACCCCATTCATTGTATGCATCTCCATGACGTCAAAATTCATAGAAATAGCCTACACAAGGGATGCACACACAGTAGTAGAATTGGAGAGCCAGCTCAGTGTTTGTCTCTTCGTGGCAGTCTTGTGCCGAGGGCTATCAGCAGGATCGACTTAGGGATAGATTTGTAGTCCTCTGTTGAAAATATCACAGTTTGCATAGATATGTGACGTGTCTTATCGTCCTCGAGGCACTCTGTACCAGGATCTAAATAGGCGCGGATACATACTCCGTAGACCGCGGCTGCTGCCAGTCATGGCATGCATCATGCTAGCGCGCCGATCATGCAGTCCTCGGGGTAAAGGAGTAGTCAGGCAAGGTATGAAGGTTCTCCTACCGCCACATCTGAGATGATCTAGGCACACTGTCACAGATAGTCATCACCAGGATGTTTGTATTAGGGTATACAGTATAACAAATATAGCACTGACCAGCCAATAGCAATCACGTATGATTGAGAGCAAGGTCTTGTCAAATAAACACAATATAACGATGCAAATCTGGCACATACGCAGTGAAAATCAGATATGCGTGCTCCAAAAAAAGCCAACTCGAGTGTCAGACATGGTTTGGCTTCCGCAAACCAACTTAGATACTAGTACAAAGGCTAGAATAACGGTGTTGAGAATAGCAGCGTCAATTCGTAATCGTAGCGCGGGAAAACCGGGTGGAACTCAGCGCGCTCTGTGCGCACAGCTTTTATTGTCCTCCTTCGTACGGCAGAGTCCAGAAAGCAGACGAATGTCGACACGCGGTAGTCTAGTGGGGTCAATCATGATCAATTAAACAATCATTTGCGCGATGCCTGCTCCTCCCAAGGTCTTGCTGCCGACAAATTCCTGGTTCTTGAGAGCAGCCAGCGCATAGAAAAGAGCAGCGATGAGGAGAAAGACGGCCGCGGCGATTAAACTGGAAGCCCTCTCCAGCAGACTGAGAAACTGTACGATACTCATAACGAGATACATCGAGGCACGCATCCAGTTGGTGGTGAAACGTCGGATAAAGGTATCGAACTTGGCGGAGGTAGGACAGATTCTGAGGAGGAAGGGGACTTCAGTGAAGACGAGAATGCAACCGGAGATGCTGGAACAGATGAGATTCAAAACATTGCTGATTGTATGCATTGACTTACATGCACAGGACACTGAAAACTATGAGCACCACATTGAAAGAGAAAATGTTGGCGATGCCGATGGCAAGGCACAGGATAATGCACAGCACACCCGTCCTACAAGCAAGTTGTCAGCTTTCTGCCTTGAAATAGTGACAAAGAGACACCAAGTCGTCAAGGGCGTGGAGTCCGCGCAAGCTTATGAGTAGGCGCTTAACCAGCGATCTCCAGCGCAAAGATGCCAAGCATATCCGTTGAGATTCCAGGCAGCCATGATTCAATCGAAAATTTCGACGGTTCGCAATGATATGATGAGGGGAAGGGACGATTCTCTGGAAAGGGAGGGTGTACGAACCATTGACCGTAGATACCTAAAGGTTGAGCTGTTAGCTTTGTCTGCTTACTGTCAACAAGGTAGTCGGAGGGTCATACTAAAGTTTCTGGAGCGGAGTTCTTCCGTGAGAACCGACATGATGAAGTTTAGGGTATGGCCGTTATCTCGTATATAGAGAAGATACGAGTGGATCAGGAGTATACAGGGTCAAGAGCTGCAGCTGAACGGATGAGTCAAAAAGAGAGGTTGAATGGCCTGTAGATGTTTCAAAGGCGATGCAACAAACAAAAACGGGGCCAACTTGCCATCTTTGACGATCGCCTCACCGCCTGCAGGCAGAACCGCCCCCGGATCGCCGTTGAGGACTAAATCCAACCTCATTTCTCGGCATCACGTTTGATAATACGTTCAATTGTGGTTTGATTTCCTGCTTTGGCACTATAAATCTCTAATATCAGGGCAAAAGCCCAAGAACGCTGCACTGCACAGAAACCAAATGTGAGGTCGTCATGGACGGCAACAAGCACGGCCGCAATGTCTCCCGATGTAAGAGCTGCAGAACTATCTTGCTGCCTAACACATGGAGTCCAGTGATTGACTAGATGCCCAGCGTCAAGACCGCGTAGCTCAACCAAGGGGCCTTTAGACCAGCCAGACGAGTAAGCGTAATCTATATAGGAACTCACTGATAGATGCTAATGACATATAGCCCTCTGAACGTTGAGAGCTTAAGCAAGATCTCGACACCATTGCATCAGAATGCAGCAGACTATGGGATGTATACGGGAGAATCATTTAGCTCATTGGACCCCTTGGTCCCAGAGCTACCACCAGAGCTAGAGAAAGACCTTTCGTTTCTGCTCCGTTACGACAACTATCATTCCCTCTCACAAGTCGACATCCCACACGCCTTGCGGTCAGAGTTTATATCAGCCAAACCTGATGAAACTATCGCCTCATCACTAGCCACTCTCGAAAGGCTCCTCGCCGAAGGCCATTTTATCCTGGCAGCCTACCTGAGTGGCACAATCTTGACATCGCCTCTGATATCCCGGACAGATGTCAAGGTGATTTTTGCGTTGCTTTATACACGTCTTGCGTGTCTAGAGCTCTCCGGTCATACGAACATTGCAGCACAAGAGTCCAAAATGCTGGAAGATCTAAGCTCGACGTTCTACTATGTAGAGCCCGAACTTATAGCGGCTGATGCCGGTGACCACCCATCAAGCTACTCTCGACATATTGCACCGTGGCCGCTCCGTGTCCTGGCGATAAGGCTGCAGAGTATCGGTTTTGGGGACCCGCGCAGGGGAATTGGAGGCTTGTACGAGATTGGAACCGAGGCCCGCAAGGAAATCATGCGTCCAGACATTGATCCGGCAGAACGTGAGATCTGGGAACACAGACTGTCTGATCTTGGGGTCCGGACAGTCAATTCACTAATTGAAATGGGTGATCTCAGCGCAGCTAAGAGGACACTGGAGAGCATAGGGCGGGCGGAGTCAGCCAGCGAAGCGACCAAATCGAGAGCGGTGCTCCTCCTACTTGCCATTGGCGACGTCGATGCCGCGAGGCATATGTGCATGGGACTTGGCAATGCCGGCGACGCGATATTCAAGCCTCTCTTCAGTATGGCCGAGGGCCGCTATGACGATGCAGTTACTGAATGGCGTGAAATTCTTGACAACAAAAGCAGGGAAACCGATGAGGCGGTTATTTCTCAGAATTTGGCTGTGTGTCTCTTGTATACCGGTCAGCTAAGTGAGGTACGGTGTTAACCCGTCGTACAAGTCAGGGATTAACATACTGACCATTCAGGCACGCGAGGTCTTAGAATCGTTGATTCAGGAACAGTACTCCTTCTCCAGTCTTGTTTTCAATCTGGCGACAGTCTATGAGCTGTGCTCTGACAAGGCCGTACAGCTGAAACATGGGCTTGTCGAAAGCATTGCCAAACAGCCAGTCACAGGCCTTACAAACTTGGATCGGCCGAATGCGGATTTCAAGCTGTAATTACGATAGGCCTGATGCAGGTGCAATGTGGTATGTATGAATATACTTCGATGTTACGACCAAAACCTTTTTACCGAACGCCATCACCCATGCCCCAGAGTGCTATGCAGTTAACAAATATATCGTAATCAACCCGTGCTCTTCTCCTGAATGGGCGTAAGATTGCCCTCAGGTCTCGGCTTTGACCTCGGTTTACGGATGATAATCCTGTCGCCTTCTCTTTCCCAGCCTAACTTCTCTCTCTCCGCCAGCTTCTCCCAGGTCAAAGTCGGGTCCCCGGTGCAGCCTTCGACGATCCACGCAAGGTCGACGCCGAGGTAAGCCTTGCCGACTGCTTTAAGAGCGTGTCGCCGAAGCCGATCCTCTGCCCAGTTCATGACCGCGCGCATCGCGGAATCAACCTCGTTTCGGACCCGCCAGAACACGATCCAGTTGTCATGTGCAATGGCTTGCAGGATTTGATCAACCTCCCGCGATTGGAAATTGTACTGCCTACGCGCACGGGCGCGCAGTTCGAAAGCGGCACCAAAATCCTCCTGCCGGCACGCATAATCCAGAATGAGGTACGATGTGTGATCCTTCAGCTCAGTTTCCGGCAAAGGGTTGGAAGGGGTGTGAAGGTCGTCGAGAAGGTGGCGCAGGGAGGGAAAGTAGGACGGCGGATGTCGAGCTTGGATGGAGACCTTGATGGAGAACACATGGACCCGCTGGGAGAAGGCGATTGGGGTGGTCGAGGCGGTGGCCAATACGGCCTCGCGGAGCTTACGAAGAGAAAGAAGGAGGGTAGACAACTCTGTGGCAGCTGAGGGCCCGGGTGACACTGCCGGTTTGGCGGACTGTGGAACGGAAGCTGGCGGGTTTTTCGTCGCATCGTTCGAGGCACTTCGAGGAAGAGACAGCCAGGCTGCATCTAAGTTCTTGGAATGGCGGGCACAGAACTCAATATATCTGGCTACAATCTGTTCATAGTAGGCTTTCTGAGCTTTGTGATCTAGCAACCTGCGGGGCCAATTCGGTCAACTCGGAGCCGGACGAACTATTAGAAGCACGATGCCATACTTGCGATCTCCTTTAGACACGAAGCCCACGGCCTCGAGGGGATCCGCCACCGGTTTCAGACGGCTATGAGGCCATTTTGCTGAAGGAGCTCGACCACTCATGGCTGCAGCTAGTCTGGGTTGGCATTCGGTATACTCCGTAGAATGAGGTCAGAAAAGGTATGCAGGATATGGGTCCCGGGCCTCCGTCACCAGGAAAAGAGTGTAGACGACGGGCTCAGAAGGGATGAAGGCGTCTTGCAGCTGATATTTGTGCAATACATGGCACAGGCTGTGTGATCGGAATGATTCGTGACGAGAGAGCGCGGGGAAGGAAAGGTGGAAAGGTGGAAAGTGGAAAGTGGACCTCGAGACTGGCTGCGGGTCCGACTGCCGACTTTGTCCCGTTTGCCTTGTTTGTCCCAACAGTCTACTAGGTATGGGTACGTTGAGCCCAACTGTTGTTCTTCTCTACACCTCTGTCGTTTACCAAGCGTCATTGAGACATCTACCGCATCTACTTCATCTACGCATTGGCTATCTTATCTGGTCACGCTCCTCGACGTTCCATCTCATTGCTTATTCGAGATGCCACCTCGTCAGCGTCGTCCCACCGAAAGCCATAAGAAGGATCCAGGAAGCTGTCAGACAGCCTCTGTTGCTGCTGCAGTGCTGGAGGACCCCCCTCGGGCTATCAGATCGCTCGTTCACTGGGACGATCTGCCCCACTGGCAGCGCGATAATCAGCATATCCAGACAGGGTATCGGCCGGCATCTCATTCGTTTCTCGGCTCCTTCCAGTCCCTGACATATATTCACAACGAGACTGTGAACATCTACTCCCATCTATTGCCATCTGTACTAGCTATCCCTGCCGCTCTTCAACTTTATCGAGCCCTCGCCCCACGCTATGAAACCGCCACCGATGGCGATATCCGCGCCTTTAGCTGCTTCTTTGCGGGAGCAGCGTTCTGCCTTGGGATGTCGGCGTTCTACCATACCATCTCGAACCATTCCCCGACTGTGGCACGCATTGGAAACACGTTTGACTACATTGGCATTGTAGGACTGATTGTGGGTAGTTTCGTGCCTAGCGTCTACTACGGCTTCTACTGCGTTCCTGACCTGCAGATGCTGTATTGGTCCATGATATGCACGATTGGCCTTGGCTGCGTCGTGGTATCGATCTTCCCCCAGTTCCGGACCCCCCGCTGGCGTCCATTCCGTGCAGCCATGTTTGTTGGTATGGGCCTGTCAGCGGTCTTTCCTGTCGTCCACGGGCTGCAGCTCTACGGGCGTGACCAGATGATGCGGCAGATAGGCCTCGGCTGGCTTCTGCTCCAGGGATTTCTGTACATCCTGGGTGCGGGGATATATGCAGCCCGAGTCCCCGAACGGCTGCGTCCAGGGATGTTCGATCTTTGGGGAAGTTCGCATCAGATCTTTCATGTGCTTGTCGTCTGCGCCGCGGTGGCTCATCTGACAGGACTCCTGAGGGCTTTCGATTATAGACATAGCGGGACTGCAGAGAGCTGTCCGTTCTGAGAGTCCGCTGTGATTCGTCGACTACAAGATCGTGTTGATCACACGAACAAGCAGAAAGAAAAGGGCTCTGCGTGGATAACACGTTACGTTGGGGCCCAGAAGATGGGAGTGATCCAATCTCAGCGAGCTATACATTGGTGACGGTGACAAATTGGCGCTGACGCTCACCATACGAGATTTGTCCGACCAAAGAGGGTTGACTGTGCGACTACAAGGAAACTTGAGTTTGCCCTAAAATGGAGACCACCCAGCGAAGAACCCTAGTACACCGCAAAAGGAGGCTGTAAGTAAAAGAGAGAGGCTGCAAGCAAGGTGCGCTGTCGAAGCCTGTGATTCCACTGCTTGTGCGGTGTCGCAAGCTAAAAACAGGCAGGACCTGCTGCATTTGGTTACAACTCACATGATGCGCTGGCCTTGCTCCCGAGTATGTTTTCCATGCTTTCCCCGGGGAGGCATTCTTATTGGATACCCTCAGGACGAAGGACATTTCCTTGGAACTCATGGCCAGCGTTCTGGGAGAGTTGCCCCCGACTGCCTGTACATTGCTGTACATGACGTTGCACCTAAGCTTATTCATCGGCATTGCCGTGCTTAGGCAGTGGCCTGGGCGGCTGTTCTCGACTCCTATCAGGAACCTGCGGCATGCACGGTGATTGGCTTGGATTGCTTAGGTTTCTGGAGGCTGGTGTCAGTTGGACTGCTGAGACGTGCAGATTAGCCATAGATTGCAGTTGGTTGGGGCCATGCGTAGTGGATCAGACGGAATTTGTGGTTTCACAACGGCTGACTTTCGTCTGTGCTCGGGTCTTCAGACAAGTATAACTGAGCCGACAATATATATACAGTGATGTATATATAATCAGAGCGCTGGGTGTACATGGCTGACGGACTAGAGTTGTGCTTTTTCTTTCCTGGCCGACTGCCGATCTATCCCCTTGCATAACAGTCAAGATCATTTATCAGTTCTCGATGCTCACTGAATCTGGCTCATCCTCCGTTAGTGGAGAGACACCGAAGCTGAGGACCGCTTGTGAGAACTGTAGGCAGTCCAAGGTCAAGTGCAATCTTTCTGGAAAGGATACGTGCATTCGCTGCCTTCGCCATGGGCTCCCGTGCCGTTATCGAGTCGCCAACCGGTCCGGCAAGCCCAAGGGGAGCAAGAATCGTTCCACGCTGCGGAAGTTAGGGCAGCTGCAGGAGAGCAAGGCTGCTTTTGCCTCGGCCGATCGACTGCCTAAAAGGAATATCGAGGCTATACCGAGCCCGGGTTTCGCACGCAGCGACACCGAGGTAGTCCTGCCCAAAGCAAATACTTTCATCGCTGACCTACGTAGAGCCTCCCGACCGAACAGCAGCTGGAAAGTCCCATGGGCGAGTTGCCGGATGCGTCCATGTTCCTGGCCGACTGCGAATACCCTTCGCTCTACCCAGAATCGATGGCAGACAGCCCGTGCGCGGCCTCGATGTCACCGACTTTTCTCCAGAAGGAGTTCATCACAAAAGGCTTAACCAGCTTTCCTCTTGCCGTGCACGTCCCGAGTGCGCTGCGGCCCACATGTGACTGCGCAGAGACCTTAGTCTTCTACCATGACCATCTCCGCCAGATGGTGGTCAACCCGGCCCAGCTCCGGTTCGATCAGATGCTCCAGGGCGTCCAAGCAGCACTCTCGGTGTGCCGCGGGTTCCTGCAGTGCCCGAGCGGACACAAGGACAACCACAACACCAACGACACCAGCCTCATCCTTTGCATGTCTACCCTTGAGCTCACGCTTCAACTCCTAGACTACTGGACCTCGTGCGAGCTCCTTCCTCAATCCAGGGAGGGGCCGCGCGAGATCGGTTACGGCGAGTATGAGATGGGGGCAGACGAGGCGCGCCGAGTCCGCCGCTTCCTTATCCGAGGACGTCTTCTGCTCTGCAAGGAGACGCTCGGGATGCTCAAGGGGGCGGCGGGCTTTGAAGACGGACTGGGAGGGAACTGGCTGCAGCAGATCATTGGGGGGTCCGAGGCGATGACCGATACATTTCTTCACGCTATGTCCGAGGCAGATTGTCTTTGCAATTTACCCAGCTACTAGTCTACCCACCGTCAGTAATAGTAATCTAATGACATGACACCACTTTATCTTGCTATCAACTCATCTTCGAAGCTCTCTTTGTTCTAGCCGGCAAGCGGACGGCTCTCGGCTGCTCCATAACGGGCCTCGGCAAACCCCTCAACTATAACTACAACCAACACCATCCACCTACCTACCTTAACTTCAATACGATCTACACATCCCTCAAGACTAGCTAGTCAACCAACCCATACATCCACCCCCCCATAAAAATGGCCTCCCGCCTCTCCCAGCTAAACGCGCACCTAAACTACCCGCGCGGCCTGCTCGCCGACCAAGTCGCCATCATCACCGGCGCAGGCCAAGGCATCGGCGCCGAAGCAGCGCGCCTGTTCGCAAACGAGGGCGCCAAGGTCGTCGTCGCAGACATTGACGGCGGTACGCATGCCTCCCCTGCCTGCCTGGCTTCCATTCCCGCTCCGCTCAAAGAAAGAAAGAAACGCCGGACTAACATGCACCGGCGAGTGTAGAGAAAGCCAACGCCGTCGTCAACGGCATCAACAGCGCCGCGCCCAACCGCGCCGTCGCCGTCGTCGGCGATGTCCTGAGCGACGCCTACATCCAGACGCTGGTCGACAAGGCCGCTGAATTCGGCAACGGCAGGATCCATATCATCGTGAACAATGCGGGCTTTACGTGGGATGGCGTTATCCATAAGGTGCGTTGCGTTGCTTTCCGTCTTCTCCATGGAGCTAGCTGCTGCTGCTGCCTCGTAAATTGATTGATTGAATGATGGATTGATTGATTGCCTTGGCTCGGCTTGCTGCGCTTGCTGATACTGCTACTGGTCTGGATACTGATACTAATACTAATGGGCGTGCTTTGCTTGTTGGGGGTTGCGTGTAGATCACAGACAAGCAATGGGACACCATGATCGCGGTGCACAACACAGCGCCGTTCAAACTCATCCGCGCCGCAGCAAAGTACTTCCGCGTCAAGGACGGCGAGCCACGCGTGATCATCAACATCTCGAGCACGAGCGGGATCCACGGAAATGCGTACGTGACATCACCGCCC
>RHLP01000626.1:0-31488 GCA_003719405.1 Aspergillus incahuasiensis
GTCTTGGGGGTTGGGGCTTCTCGTATATGGTGATGGCAAGGTCGCGGGACCTTCTTCTTCGAATCGGACAATGGAGAGGGCCCAACGGAGCGACGAGCGGGGACAGGAATGCGGCTAGGTGTGGTCTGTAGACTGGACTGGCGGGAGTGGTTGTCAATGGGCGAGCGAGGGGGGACAGGGCTGGTGGGAGTCCCTGGCAACGACACCCAGTCGTCCGAAAGGCTGTCCAGCCATGGCTGATTACTCATTGTCTAAGTATGAGAGGCAATTGTGCTGAAACCAGCTCAGCGCGATGCAGCAACAACACTGCAGTGAACCCGAGCGCTGCGGAAATTAATAAATGCAGGTAAAACATAGAGCAGCTGCACCAGGAAGTGATGGGCACAGCAGTAAGCAAATGGGTAGATTAGCGATAAAGCAGGGGATGGTAGAGATGAACGTCAAGGATTATTAGATCCCATTATTCTGATGCGATGGAGGGGAGTCGACCAGGGTCTGTCTGTATTTGATCTTGTTATTGTGCTGCAGCACCGGGACTCTTGGTTCGGGTGCTCGGGGCAACCCCAACGCTTCCACGGTACCTGAGGGCCGCTTGAGCTGTCAGCCACCGCTTGTTTTCATGCTGGCGCCAATAATGCACAGGCACGCTGGTCTTCTCTCGAGATTCAATCAAACATGGCGTCTTCCCTGCGACTTCGTGCCGGCAGTTCTCAAATCCCTTACTCGGGATGGTCCACAAATCCAGTTCCGTCCCGCTGGGGATCGTGGGAACAGTGTTGGCCCTGCCCCTGCAGCCACAAACCCATGAATATGATACCGCATATGTACGGACTACATATCTGACAACGGTGAGGGCAGGGCTATATCTACTGTCCAACTAATCTAGCTACTCCTAGCATTGGATAGCGCCCCGTTCCGATGACCGAAGCTTCTTCTTCGACCCAGATACGCAACTGAGTTTCTTGTTTCGATCTGTCTGTCCATCGAAATTCGAGATCAATTAATCAAATTTAATCACGAAAGCAAGGTATTTCAGTGGGTCGCTAGGTAGCTCGTGGGAGGCTCACGATCCCCCGCTGCAAGGACTCGGACTCTCCTTCCAAGCCCTGCAGGGCCATCGCAAGGCATGAGACAAACAATCTTCGTTGACTAGTTGGGGCTCGGCATACGATGAATGAATTTGGTTATTTTGGCAATGCACTGTTCTGTCAGTAGCAGCTGAATCAGCATTATCTGGCAGATCTCCCAGTATTCCATGGGATATACTCCGTAGATTGTATTTAATGAACATAGTTCTAAAAATATACAACTGGTCGTTCGCATATATACATAGGAAATAAGATATGTAATTATCAGCTTGCTCCCTCGCCAGTGCAGCACAGATGCAGTTATTCGATACTGTCTTGTACTGTTTGAAGCGCAGAGTCAGAACCAGACACAAAAAATTATCTAGTACACAAAGTGGTAGCTTATAAGCAACGGCTTGACATCTAGAGAGCATAGCGGACCGGGGCCGAGCAGAGGAATCACATGATTAAGGGTACAGCCAATGAGGCGGCCGGGCGGCGGCCGACGGCCCACGTTGCTGGGGCACCCCGGCGCGTTAAGTGGTTTTTCGCGTGGTCCGAGTTGGCCTGAAGGAGAACTAACACTTCGGCGGAGAGTCGCAAGAGTCGCAGGCTCGACTGGTCCTGGCTAACACATACAGAACATCCGCGGCTGGAGATATGAGGACTCACTTGCGAACCTATCCTTTCGTCCCTTCCCTCGCCTCGATCGCAGTGACCTGCGGTAGCAGCACTGTAAACACCAAAAATAATTCATGAACCCCGCCTCCAGATGCCACCTGCACACCGTCGACCAGTGTCTCCTCTAGCCCTCGAAACATGCGCACCGCTCGACCCAGACCCCGATGATTGTTGGTTACCAGGCTCGGACGATGAGCTTGATGAAGGCGAACTCTCTGCGCAGCGCCGGCGGATCGAGAAGTTGGGAGAGGCATATCTCAAGGGCACACATCTATTCATCCTCTCCGCCTCTCTCCGCGGCCCGCTAGAAAAAAACTGGGCAAACCCTTGGAAAAAAGACCGGAGGAATGTCAACGCGCCGGTGGAACAACGGGTCATACCAGAAACGAATTCTACCAAGCGCCGACATCACCAGAGCCCTGCCGTATCTCGCTCGAAATCCTCAGCTACTCCGCGAGCCCGATCTCACGCCGATAGCCCGCGTAAGGATGCTTCCAGAACTGGTCCCGGGGATAGGCCAAACCGATCAGAGCGTCCCGCAGTTGGCAACCTATCTCCTCGATTCACTCGACCCAATCCTACAGATGCGAAATGGTTGAAGAAGGACAAGGTCTCCACACGATTTCAGAATTTTGATCCCCCAACATCTCCCACATCCAGCATATCTTCTCGTCAACAGAAACGAGGCGCAATAACCAGCTCACTGTCAACCGGTAGGCCAGGGACCGCGGGAAATGAGTCGCCCAGATCATCATCGAAAATCCAATCAGCGAAGCTGTCGGGGCATCAGGTGTCAAACCCTAAATCCGGACTAGAGGCAAATGTTGCGCTCTCCCATGGCCATACACCTGGATCAAATTTACAAAAAGATGGATCACAATCGGTCAACGGAGGCAGATCTATTCGCGTAGTGTCATCCTCGTCTCAGTTGCCCAAATTTGAGTATCGGCTAAAGCAGCACCGCAAAACAAACGCAAATGCGGAAAGTCAGTTTATACCCAAGCGGTCGGAGGAAAAGCTCAGCGAACCCGTTGTTGTTGGCCATGGCCCATCTGAAAATCGCCCCCCGCACAACTCCCCTTCAACACGGAGTCTCGATCCGGCGGAGTCCACCATTGTGCAAAATACAGATAACTCACCTGCCTTGACGAGTGCTTCTAATACTATTGAGAACCCCTCAGCAACAAACATGGGCCAAGCACAAGCTAGCCTTGCAAAGACTGGTTCAACGAGTGAGAACAACCTACCATCAGCTCAGCCTGCACCTGATAATCCACCGCATCCCGACAACCTTACATCCCTCTATTCGATCGCCATATCCAAAGCCACCACAAATCGTACCGACGATCATAACGCCGATCAACAATTCTCAACCCAAGCAGCTCTTATGATGGCACAGCGGTCTTTCCAAAACGACCTCCGAAGCCCAGAAGTCAGCCCGATCTTATCGGCAAGAAAACGAAGGGCATCTCAGTCTTCAGACAACCAGTCTCCAGCTGCAA
This sequence comes from Aspergillus incahuasiensis, assembly GCA_003719405.1. Taxonomy (NCBI): domain Eukaryota; kingdom Fungi; phylum Ascomycota; class Eurotiomycetes; order Eurotiales; family Aspergillaceae; genus Aspergillus; species Aspergillus incahuasiensis. Next base: position 3,251 of record RHLP01000626.1, read on the forward strand.
TGAACATCACCCCGTTTCACAGAATGAACGCACCTGACCGGGATAATGGCCGACCTGGTTTTATAGAAAGTGGGGGAGCACCAATGATCAGTACACAATACATGATCGACGCAGCCACACCTTTCACGTTCAGCACGGAGAAGAAAGCCGGCTTTCGCACACTATCGGCCGGAATGGAGAAATCGAAGACCAAGAAACGCAAAACCACCAGTTTCGCCTTGGAATCACCATCTGAAATTCCATCAGAGCATTTCACATCGGACGAAGATGGCCCCGATAACGACTTGGAAGACCAACCCGCTGGAGCGGAGGATTCGCCATCCGGATCTCAACGCAGCGCATTCCCAATGACTTTGACCGGTACAACTCCGCCTACGGCCCAGGAGGGCCAAGGCGTGGAGAGCTTTGATTTAAGCCAGGCGATCGCAGAGGCCGGCAGCTGGTTGCAGCAAAGCTTTGACATCAATAAGAATATCACTCACTGCAGGACAGCTGCCCTCCCGCAGCCTTACTCTGCAGACCCAACGCACTGAGTTTGAGACTTTTAATTTTGAAATATGTATCTGCAGTTTCCCGAGAGACATTGTCAATGTTCTTTTGCCCTTGCAAAATGATGATAGCATAGCGATCTTTTTTTGTTCACAGCGTGTTTGTTTCCGTACTATCATGGCTATACTTCCACTTATAATAAATATAAGTAGCGAATAATTTTACCTCTTCACATGATTTCGTACTTCCCCAGGATTTTGACATGAGATATGACGTTGACCTCTTCGGACATGGTCTGAGCTTCTTGGTCTTGGCGCGGCGGAGCTGCGATAACCTCCGCAAGGCCGCCGCCCATCGTCGAACTTCGCTCTCTTAATTTCACCCCTGTCCATGGCGTGAGCCACGTCAAAATGGCTTTGACTTCGGTATATACACTGCGCCTCCCATTCACTCTTGTGCGACATACTAATGTGCTCCGAACCAGTGGAAAGCGTTCAACTTCTTCGATGTCTCCCCGGTGAGGCTTCCTGAAGACAGCTCGACCCTCTTCAATGTACGGCGCTTATCTTCTTCCGAACTTGATGGTACTCCATCGACCTAACGCAAAGAATAGTCCGAGACCTCTTGTCTTTGCTCCGGCTCGGCCAATCTATTTCTCGGCACTACCGACGGATTCGTCCACACCGTTTCTTCCTCCTTTAAGGTCGTCCAGTCATTCAAAACGTCGGATAGTGGATCAATCACACATATAAAGCAGTTGGAAGGGACCTCGCTTCTTGCAACAGTAGCGGAGGACTTGCTCAACGAGCCGATACTGAAAGTCTGGGCCTTGGACAAGCCTGATAAGAAAACGGGGACCCCGCGGTGTTTGTCTACGACATCGGTGCAGAACGCCAGGAGGCTATTTCCTGTATGGGACTCCCGGGATACGACAATTGGTATTCTGACTAAGACATATCACATAGGTATCCGCATTCGCCACGCTTGGAGACCTATCCCAAGTCGCAGTTGGGTTCGGCAATGGTTCCGTCGCGATCATCCGAGGAGACCTAATACATGACCGAGGCGCACGACAACGTATTGTGTTCGAATCTGAGGAACCCATCACTGGGCTTGAGGTACAAAATGGGCCGGTGACTACCCTCTACATATCCACCACCAACCGGATTCTAGCGCTTGTGATCTCCGGTCGTGGACAGGGACAACCGGCACGAGTATTGGAAGACACAGGATGCGGTCTTGGATGTATGACCCTAGACAGAGACAGCGGTGACGTTCTGGTTGCTAGAGAGGATGCGATATATACGTACGGCCCCCATGGACGCGGTCAAAGTTACGCTTTCGAGAGCCCCAAGAGCTCCATCAACATATTTAAAGACTATGTGACACTGGTATGCCCACCTAGGGGTGGCACCCCTGGCTCGACTGGACTCCAGGCTCTTGGTGTTGGTAGAGACGAAATGTTCAGCACTGCCACTTTTACTCTTCTAGATACCGATCTTAAGTTCATCGCCCATTCTGAGGCTCTCGTGTCCTCCGTAAGGCAAATATTCAAAGAATGGGGTCACCTCTTCCTTCTCACCACGGACGGAAAGGTACGCATATGGTAGCTCTGGAATTGAACATCGCTGACATTGTCTAGATCTACCGGTACAGAGAAAAGAATCTTCAGCAGAAACTCGAGATTCTCTACCAACGAAACCTCTATATCTTAGCTATCAATCTGGCACAGAAAATTGGCGTTGACACCTATCAACAAAACGCCATCTACCGCAGGTACGGCGATTACTTGTACCAGAAGGGAGACTACGACACCGCAATGCAGCAATATTTGAGGGCTATTGATAACACGGAACCATCCCAAGTCATTAGAAAGGTTAGTACCTGCTGTGCACTTAGGGTGCTATACTAACGTACTTCGGCACCAGTATCTCGACACTCAACGGATTCATAACCTTATAGAGTACCTGGAAGAGTTACATGACCACGAACGAGCTTCAGTGGACCACACAACGTTGCTGCTCAACTGTTACGCGAAATTAAAAGACACGAAGAAACTAGATGCTTTCATTAAAGCACCGGGTGAACTCAAATTTGACCTCGAAACGGCTATTGCTATGTGCCGACAAGGCGGCTATTATGAGCAAGCAGCTTATTTAGCCACGAAGTACGGCGAGAATGACATGGTTGTGGACATACTGATCGAGGATTCCAAGAAATACGCTGAAGCGTTAGAGTACATTTGGCGACTGGAGCCTGAATTAGTATGTATAACATGATGACTGTTCTTTGTCCTATGCTGACTTCTTTAGGCTTATAGCAACCTGATGAAATATGCCCGAGTGCTGTTATCAAACTGCCCTTCAACGACGACGGAGCTCTTCATCGAATACTACCAAGGAGAATACCGACCAAGGACGCAACAAGTTGACCCGCTACCGGAGCCTCAAGCGCAGCACAACAATCCCTTACAGAGCCTAGCGGCATTTCTTCCCTTGCCACTGCTTCATACTGGTGGAAATTCAAAAACTGAAACGATCGAGCCTCAACCTGTTCCAGAGATTCAAGAGGAACACGCTCCAGAATATCGGGTACCCAAACCACGCACAGCCTTTTCGGCCTTTGTTGGCCATCCACAACAATTTATTGATTTCCTGGAGGCACTCATCAGCAGAGAAAGCTTCAGAAAGGAGGATAAGATTGATCTCTACACCACGCTTTTTGAGATGTACCTCAACGTAGCGGGACGACAGAAAGACACCACAGAGAAGGAAAAGTGGCAGAGTAAGGCCAAAACGCTGATTGAAGGCAAGGATGTAAGGTTACGCATCTCCTTCCTGAGCCCTGCGAAACTGACACCTTTAGATCCCAATCTCCACCTCCAGCGTTCTACTTCTCTCCGATTTATCCGAGTTTCAGGAGGGTTCTACACTTGTCCGGGAGCAAGCCGGTCTCCGGTCAGATATATTCCGATCCTTCACGACCGCCAAGGACACACAAGGAGCTATTAGGGCATTGAAAAAATACGGACCCGACGAGCCTCAGCTGTATGTGGACGCATTAACGTACTTTACATCAAGCCCAAAAATCTTGGAAGAGGCCGGCGACGAGCTTGATTCTGTCTTGAAGAGAATTTCTGAGGACGGCCTGATGTCGCCACTTCAAGTGATTCAAGCACTCAGCAACAACGCGGTCGTGACCATGGGGAGGGTCAAGAAATATCTGAGCGACAACATCGAGCGGGAACGCAAGGAGATATCCTCCAATCGCCGCCTCATATCGAGCTATAGCGCCGAGACTGAAACTAAGATGCAGGAGCTGGAACAGCTAGGCTCCAAGCCTGTCGTGTTCCAGGCTCGTCGCTGTACGTCCTGCAATCGGCCTCTTGATCTCCCTACAGTTCACTTTCTCTGCAAGCACTCCTTCCACCAACGGTGTCTCAATACGGTAGGCGAGGATGCCGAATGTCCAGCCTGCGCGCCGGAGAATTCTACCATAAAGGCGATTAGACGAAGGCAGGTTGAGTCTGCAGACCAACATGATCTTTTCAAGGCGGAACTCCAACGGTCAAAGGATCGGTACGGCGTGATTAGTGAGTTCTTTGGACGGGGTGTGATGCGGTCGCAAACGACAATGGAATAGGAAGAATAGCAAATACCCGGGCTTGCCCATAATGGTCCTATTAATTGTCAGCCTTGCGTATGGTTAAGGCCATTTTGTTTCAATGATCAATCTGTACGAGCATGGTTCTTTGCGTGACCACTTAGACAGCCGGCCTTGCATATATACCGCTTGTAGTCTATCTTATCAGCACGTGACACCGCGTCAAGCTTCGATGAGACGCGTTTGAGGAGAATGGAATATTTATTACGTCCCACTAGAGCAGAATTACCCCAGGATTGACCTTGAAAACACCGCCGTGCATAACTTATACACCTATTATCTACCAAATGCCATTTGACCGTGTGATTCAAGACTCCGACGATGACGAAGAGCCGTACGGGGCGCGTGCCCCAGAAGAACCCAAGCGCGTTCCTGTGACAAACTATGGACCGCAGGATGATGCACAGAGTCTCCAAGCTCAATTCGCTATCCATGATTCTAATATTGGGGTGAATTTCGATGAGTTCCTTCAGTCGCAAGGTGCTCCTCAAACGACATTGTCGGCCTCCCAGCAGCGCAGGGAAGAGCGATGGCTACCCTCTACGGGACGGATTGGATCAATGGGTATGAGGCACCTTGTGCAACGGTCTTTGGATAGCCATGGCGGCCTTGCCTGAACTTCTTTAAGGTCATGGTTGCTAACTCAAGTAAACCTTTTAACAGGGAACATGATGACGGAGATTGGCCTTGCGCAACAACGACTATTCGACGATGACCAGCAAGCGCAGCAAGCAGCCATTTCTGGCGAATTTCAACCTGCACAGGACGTTAACTACGCTCCCGTGGCACTGGATGGCATCCCGGAGAATAACAATCTTCAAGCTGCTCCAGAACAGGGTCAATTTCTCCGCCCAGAGCCCCACGGGGTCATTGCAAGTGATGACTGGTCGCAGACGGCCTCCTATAATATCTTCGACTCATCGTCCCATACTCCTTCCACGCTACCCAACAAAGCCGACCTTATTCTTGACTCAGTAGTTACAGCCCAAACAGAACCGTTTCAGAACTTCGAACTTCGCCGATGGGCTTCTATGCAGGGGTCGACTTCGTCTCCGCACGATACGGAACCGTTCTCATCGGTCATTTCCCAGGGGGCAGCTAGAGCAAAGAGCGATCTTGCAGCTTCTAACAACGTGCAGTCATCATGTGTTAGTGTTGATGAACTTTCCTTGCCGGTAGCAACGAATATGCCTAAGGTTGAGAAGAGAGGCCGGAAGAAGAAGCAGACCATACCCGCGAGTGATGAAGATGATGAACTTGCTCTTCCACAGCCTCACGATTTAACACCTATAAAACCTGAGAAGCGCAGACCTGGTAGGCCTCCGAAGAGCGCGAACGTGGACGACACAGCTAGTCCTGGCCCCGTTCATCACCTCGAACCTGCAGACATCCTACCGAAAGAGAACCAAGAGACGACGGCTCCAGATGCTATGAATCTTGTGCCTGACGGCATACCTGTCAATCTTATTCCGCCCCAGGACGTTATCAATGATTACACAAGCAGAGACAAGAGCGAACAGCCCGCCGTGCTTGAACCAGAACCAAGTCTACAAATACCCACCACAACTCCGAAAGAGCCCAAGAAGAAGAAACTAAAACGCGGAAAAACAACCTCGGTCACTCTGACTAAGACATACGAGTCAGATGTCGAAGACGATGTCATCTGGATAGATCAGCGGCCGGTTTCATCTACCCACGAAAGCAATACACCCTCTAACCCTACCGAATTGAACAACAACGCAGCTGCAGAACAGATACCAGCTCCTAAAAAGCGCGGTCGCAAAAGGAAGAAGGCACCCGAGCAGCTAGATCAAGACATCGCCGCATCACTTGTGACAGACGAACCTGATGCGCAAACAACAACCCTAAATGGAGCGAACAACACGCCTCAACCAAAAGATACCCACAACGAATCCAGCATATCAGTTGTCCTGCCCAACAAAAACACCGCCCGCACTCAATCCCCAGATCTTACACACGCCATGATCGAAGAAGACCAAGCACTCCCTATCGTCGACCTCCAACAACCGACATCACCCATCAAACCCTCAGGACCCTCCCCACCAGCCCAACAGCCCCCCGAGACGCCACAAAAACGCACCGACCCAAAGACCCCGTCTACAAAGGGGCCTGGTAAACACAGCCCCATTTCCTCAACCAGCAAAGTACCCTACCGCGTCGGACTCAGCAAGAAGGCTCGCATTGCGCCGCTGTTGAAGATCATCAAGCGATGATGTGATATCCCCTTCCTGACTTTTCTCTTCCTTCTTCGTTCGGGGAAAAAAAGCAGTCTTCTTTCCATTACGCTTCTATTCCATTGATCATATTTGTTTCTTCCACCGGATGATGTTATACGTCTTGCTATGTCGTGCGGTTTCTCGGGCTAGGGGTTAGATATTTGCGAGTATCGGTCTGTTTATACTAGTTTGCTTTCTTTTATGTATATTTACCTTCGGATGCTGTGTTTTTATACCTACCGGGGCTTGCGGGTTATATTCTCTTTTTCCCTTTTCGTGGCGCATTGATCCTTGATGATGATGATTTATGTAGCATGGGCAGCGGTGTTAGGAATAATGGGGATTTGTACGTGACGACCTAATGGAAGCTTCTCTATCTTTGCTGTGAACATCACGGAGTGTCGGTCCATATCTAGCATTGTAGCAAGCGAGATTTGAAGTTGTATGTCGGTCAGTTCTTCGCTCCATATCTCTCCAATAATTACCATATATTGATGCTTTTGCACTTCAACATTTGATGATAGATAAAGCTCTAAACTGAAGGAATTACGGACGAGTTTCGCTGCGCTCCAAGGACACATAACCAACTGGACAAGAAAGAGTTTGACGAGATGATAATGGTGAACTTTTATTCTCTACCTACGCGTCGAGCTTGTAGGAACTAATGGCAGTAACGAAAGTCTAAGACATAACTTATAATTTTCTGAGGAGTAGACAAACAACGACGACAGGCAGCCAGCAAGTACTGTTTGTACAGCCCGTAAAAGCAATCACACCGGACATGTCCAGTGTTGACAGATCGAAAAATCGGAGGGGAACCTGAGGTATGTAGTAGCGGATCACAGTAACGCCAAAGCAAATAAGAATACCGAAGCCAGTGATAGTGAAGTCCGGCCAAAGCGTGAGCTTGCATCTGACTTGAAAAACTTCTTGTCTTGGTTGATGCTGTCGCCCAATGGATCAGACCCAACAATACCAGGCCCGGCTTGTTGGGGACTTCCCTCAAAAAAGTCGGCCTGACAATAGCCAGCGTTTGGCTGACAACCTTCTCCGCAAAATTCGGTGGTGTTGCCGCAGAGGCCCTTCCCACCGCAGCACATGCCAAAGTCTGATCCGACGCATGACACCGATCCACCACATTTTCCGTCAGGCGTGATGTTTTCCACAGGTGGGTTCGGCTTGGGGTTCCCTGGGACCTTGATCTGGTCGTCTCTGCGATACCAATTCTGCACCGGGTCACCGAGACATTCTCCAACTGTCACTGCACGATATCCGTCGGCCCCAAGCTTTTGCAACATGTGCTCCGTGAGATTGTGAACAGTCTGCTCATGTACATCGTGTGCAATGACGAGCCAAGACTTGTAGAAACTTTGCTCACGAGCTAAGTTCTCATCGAAAATGTCCTTGGATCGTTGGATTGTGTCTGGGCTGTCATGGCTATAGTCCTCGGTATCAATATCGTAAAGGATGACATGGTAACCGAGGTCACCCATGTCGCTCAAACAGCCGGTGTCGTCGGTGCAGCTTGAATACGGAGGGCGCATGTAGGTGGGAAAATAGCCAAGGATGTTGCGAAGCGCCACTTCGTTCCACAACAGTTGAGTGCGTCGCTGAACTTGAGATATCTTGTTGAGATCCTGATGAGACCAGGTATGGCTAGCCACCTGATGCCCGCTAAGTACCATGCGCTGGATGAGAGGAGCCCAAGGAACCTCCGGGCTGTCGATCTGGCCTTTGCCGTTGTTGTTTCCAGTAACGAAAAAGGTGACTTTGGCGTCGTATTGGTCCAGAAGGTCCAGGAGATCACGAGTGTATTGATTGGGTCCGTCATCGTAGGTTAAAGCAACGGTTCCGGGGGTAGTGCAAGAGCGAATCGCTGTTGGTCCGTACGCAGCCTTCCCAAGCTTTGGCCGCGGGATGGCCTCCGTCGATGGGCCTCCTGGGGTAGCATGTGCATCGCAATGGCCATAGTCGATCTGGCAGTCCGGGGATCGACAGTGAGCTGTAGTGTTTCCACAGTACCCTATGCATGTCAGACGTCCAGTTCCCCTTGGTCATGACCGAAGTGCTTACCGGCAGTAGAACAGCAATTGCCGTTGGAACAGCGACCATAGCCCGCGCCACATCTTGCACCGCCAAGGTCTCGATTAAGCAGATACTGGGCGGCCTCGGGTCCTTGAAGCCCGGAGACAACTTGGACAGTCTCGTAATCGGAGGGGAGATCAATGATGTTGCGCCCAAAGACGCTCGGTAGAATACTCAGAGTTGAAGCAACCAAAAGATAAGGTACGTGCATCTTGAATGCCCCCTCGTCTGGTAAAGGATTCTGGGAGAAATGATATAAGATATGAGATGAATTCGTAAAGTACCCCAGGCGTAGGATAGAAAGAAGAGAATGATGAAGAAACTCGGAGGGAGAAGAGACTCGCAGTGTTGACGAGCCTTCTCTTGTGGCTTAGGGAAGGAGCGATTGAGAGGCATTGACGCCTCCCCACCCCGTTTCTGGGAAGCGCGACGGGCGACGGAAACTGCGAGAGACATCCACGGACGAAATGGCTTTGCCGGTTTACTGAGAAGAAGTGCCTGTCAGCCCATTAGCTAGTTGTCAGCCTTGACTTGCACATGGCGCCGAGAGTGCCGTTTAGGGCTCAAAAGGTTGGAAGGACACGGTTCAGACGGATCCAGGCAATACCATGACTCCGGCGAGACAAATGAATCTGTGGGATGTCGGGACCATAGTCAGCGGCCTCGGGTGATTGTTAAAGTGCTCAGAATGTCATTTCACGTTTTGGTATTCTATCATTAAGCTCGTCCATCGTAAGGTGATGTGATCTAGCCAGAAGCATTCAAATTACATCGGGTCGCCTGCCCACAGATTTGCGCTAAACCACATACTCGGGAATAGCTTCCTCTCAGGCACTTATCGGTATCGGCCTTAGATCATCGTTGCGCTTCGGCTACTGCACAGGTTAGATGATGACGTACACCAAGCAGGAGTATCGCCTACCTCGAGATCATCTTCGCCAACCGCGGAGAAAATAAACGGTGCAAGAGTGCGAAGATGAGGGCTGATCTTGGAAGGCACTGTCCTTGCTAAGCTCCCCACAGTAGCAACCAAGTGCCGCCGGTGAACAGTGCTTAGCTGGGCGGAGTTGAACCGTTCCACGAGTTCAGAGACAAATATCCCAAACTGCTCGTCTGAGAAATGGACAACCAACGCCGAAATAGCAGCCAATGCCCGCTTCGTCACCACTGTACCAGCCGTATCGTTATCGATGATAGACATGACCGCCTTTTCCAGAGCCGTCAACTCTTTCTCTTTGAGAAGTGTACCAAAACAGGAGGCCACTTGAATAACGACGTCAATCGCATCACTACTAAAGCCTTTCGCAGGGTCCTTTTCCAGCATTCCTTTCGTGACTGAGCCTCTCCGCCTGGATGGTCCGGGCCCAACCAGGCGGGGAATGAGGACTTCGGAAACCGCAGAGTACGCCGTGTTGGCGTCAGAGCTGGGTTGTTGGTTGGGTTGTGGACGCGGAAGCGCTGTGACAATGACCCGCAATGCCGTGTTTGGAACCGAGGTATCGATAGTTTGCGAAGTGGTTAGGGTTGATAGTCTCTCAAGTAACATCCTGAGGCCTTCGAGGGGTAATCGGACAACAAGAGGGCCGAGACTGCAAAAGAAATGTAAAATCAGCGAGTGTAAGATTGATATAGTGAGAGCTTTGACAAACCATTTCAGGGCTTGGTTTTGAACATCACCGTGCTGGTCATCCAACGCCTTCAGCAAGCCCTCGGCGAGTCTAGTTGCGGAGACCTGATCGTGGGCCAGGTAGGACGAGTTGGGATTGTTGAGAACAACGTAGAGATCATTCAGAGACATGTATCTCATATCAGGGTCCGGGTCATCCAGCTTCGAGAGTAAACCATTGAGGTTTTGCTGGATCGTGTGTCGATCGCCCATCTTGAACACAGCCCCGCGGCAGACAAATGGACTCGGAAGACTGTGAGAGGATTCTGATCGCTGAGTTCAGGTTGACTCAGTTGCCGTGAGTAAGCTGATAGGTGTTGAAGTGAGTTGGAGAATGAGGAGAGGAGAGGAGAAATATCTATTGTTGTTGTTTGGTGGCTTGTGAATACAGAAGAAGACCTGAGGCTATAGCTAAGCTTCTACAGCGCGCCATAGAGACCAGTTGCGTAGCTCTTTGTATACCAATGTGGAACATAGCAGCAGGCATTTCTTGATTATACAGATTAGGCCCTCTAGCTACACATGTAAGTAGAGTTAGTATCCAGACTCATTCGGAGTATCAGGCACTCAAACATCAGGGATGTTGTAGGAGTTACGGAGTACGGAGTACGGATACGCCCTCTGTCTCCGACGCAGTGCCAAGAGTTCCCCGCACCTCTCCATTCCGCCCGCCCCGACCATCGCTCACATTTGCCCCGACTCTTGAGTCAGTGCATCCACGTCTCAACGCTCTCGAGGTCTCGACATGACATGGTCATAATGGTACGATGGGTGCTCGGTATTGGTATCTCCGGCTCAAGCGAAATCGTGGTCTGACAATGACGTGTGCCATGCATACTGGTGATGCTTCTGCCGGCTTTTAGCCGAATACAAATCATACTCCGGCCTACAAGCCCTACAGACTTGTTTGATCAGGGCCTCGCAGAAGTATACATCCAATCGGAGAAATGGCTCCTCAGGAGGTCCGACGATCAGCCAACCTTTGGGGTAACGCCCATCTACAATATCTCCACATCGCGGGGTGAAATATGCCTCCCACGCTTGGCAATACTACCTCAGTCAGAGTTGGCATGCACTGCTGTCTGGATAGTGGGATCTACACTATAGACCAATGACCGTCAACAGCGTTCTTGGCAAGACCGGTGGCACGGCTTGATGTCCGTGCGAAATCATATAAAATGGCTGGACGGCACCGAAGATACATCTGCCAGAAACATTGAGCGCTTGAGTGAAGACTAGGAAGAATGGCCTCTCTTTCTGCAGTCTCAGGCTGGCCGGGGTACCTCCCTGACTGGTCTAACCTCGATGTTTTGCATCGCAATACCCTTACCCCTCGGGCACACTTCTACACGTACCCGAACGAAGAAGCAGCTCTCACGTTCAATCGCGAGGAGGGCCTTTTTCAGAGTCTAAACGGCACCTGGAAGTTCCACTATGATGCCTCGCCCTTCGAAGCCCCTGCCTGGGATACAGCCAATACCACAGAGTGGGATGATATTATCGTCCCCGGCGTGTGGCAGATGCAGGGATACGGACGCCCACAGTATACAAACATTGTCTACCCCTTTCCGGTTACCGCGCCAAATGTCTCCTACGTGAATCCTGCAGGATCCTACTGGCGAGAGTTTGAGGTCCCGGCCGACTGGGATGGGCAGCAGATTCGCCTGCGCTACGAGGGCGTGGATAGCGCTTTTCATGTTTGGGTCAACGGCGAAGAGGTTGGCTACAGTCAGGGCAGCCGCAACCCTAGCGAATTCGACATCACTGAGTACCTCTCATCGGAGGGTACCAACACTCTGGCTACACGCGTGTACCAGTGGTCTGACGGCACGTACCTTGAAGATCAAGACCAATGGTGGCTCTCTGGCATCTTCAGAGATGTGTACTTGATCCCGTTCTCCAACTCTTCAATTACGGACTTCTTCATCAAACCCGAAGTTGATGACGGGTTCGCTAGTGGTACGCTGAAGGTCAATGTTACTATTCAGGGTGATCACGGAGACCTGAGCGTCAAGGTTATGTCACCTGATGGCGGTGTATTTGACGAATGGACTGGGTCTTCATCTACAGTCTACTCTAAGGATATCGAAGGCGATGACTTCCAGCTCTGGTCAGCAGAAACACCAGCCTTGTATACCGTCCTCATTGAGTTCAACAGCCGCACAATCAGCCAAAAGGTCGGGTTTCGCCGCGTGGAAATGAGTGGCTCCAACTTCCTCGTGAACGGCGAGCCGATCATTATCTACGGTGTCAATCGCCATGAGCATAATTACACCTCTGGTCGGACAGTTCCATACGAATCGATGCGCGCAGACCTAATCCGGATGAAGCAATCCAACATCAATGCGATCCGCACAGCCCACTACCCTCAACACCCGTCATTCTATGACGTTGCCGATGAGCTAGGCTTCTACGTAATAACTGAAGCGGATATCGAATGCCACGGCTTTCTCACTATTGAAGGAACCGAAGAGAAAGCCGCGGCTTGGACCTCTGATAACCCCGAGTGGACGCATGCGTACCTAGACAGGGCCGAGCAGCTCGTTGAGCGATACAAGAACCATGCGTCGGTCATTATGTGGTCGCTTGGAAATGAGTGTCAATACGGCCAGAACCAGGCCTCCATGTACAAGTGGATCAAAGAGAGAGACCCCTCACGAATCATCCACTACGAACAGGATCATGATGCTGAGTCCGCCGACATTTACAGTCAAATGTATTCCTCACCCGATACAATGATAGAGCACATGGCAAACCACACGGACAAGCCCCTCCTTCTATGCGAGTTCGCACAGTAAGTTTTCTGATCATGTCCGCGGACCACGATTGCTGACTTCCCTAGCGCAATGGGCAACGGCCCTGGTGGTTTGAAAGAATACATTGCCCTCTTCCGATCACATCCGCTATCCCAAGGAGGGCTTGTGTGGGAATTCAACAACCACGGCTTGCTGAAGAAGGAGGGCGACCTTGAATACTACGCATATGGTGGTGACTTTGGAGACGAGCCTAACGATGCAGACTTCGTTATGGACGGCCTGACTCTTTCAGACCATACCCCGATGCCCAGTCTACTCGAATATGCAAAGATCATTCAGCCCGTCTCCGTGAGTTTGACGAACGACTCAACTAGCATGGTCGTATCGAACTACTATGCATTCGTCGATCTCAGCGGCCTCGATGCTTCATGGCACATTGTTCAGGACGGCAAGTCAACCGAGTCTCAGGAGCTGGATCTGCCTCGTGTTCCTGCCGGTGAAAACCGCACCGTGGAATTACCCCTAGACCCATCAAGTCTCTCACAAGAGACGTGGCTCACAGTCGAATTCAAGCTAAAGGAAGACAAAGCCTGGGCAGACAAGGGCCACGTTGTCGCCTGGGACCAGCTATATCTCACTGCCTCTTCTACTTCCAACTCCTCTACCAAGCGCTCCGTACCAGTTGCCCGCCAGTCTTCCGGAGTCCTAGAAGTCGAACAAAACCAAACAAGCCTCCATATAACAGCCGGCACCTCAACCTTCAGCTTCGACCTGCTCCAAGGAAATGTCACCTGGGAAGCCAACGGCGAAAGCCTCTTCCAGCGCGGCCCCGAACTCTCCTTCATCCGAGCCATGACCCAAAACGACGAAGGCCAGTCGGGCAACGAAGCCGAGTGGGACGACGCGTGGGTCGGAACAATGCACACCCAAGTCCGCGACGTCACCTGGGGCAACTCCGACACCGAAGCAACCGTCCACTTCAAGGTCCGCATCGCGCCACAGGTCCTGGAATGGGGCGTCGAAGCAGACCTCATCTACACGATCTCCACCAACGACTCATCCCCAACCCTGCACATCCACGCCGTCGGCGACTTCGTCGGCACAAACACCCCAGACGTCGTCCCGCGCATCGGCCTGCAGACCATCCTCCCCTCCTCCTTCAACCAAGTGCGCTGGTTTGGCCGCGGCCCCGGCGAGAACTACAAGGACTCGAAGCAGGCCTGTCGCATCGGCGAGTACGCCGCCACCGTCGAAGAGCTGTTCACGCACTACGACTACCCGCAGGAAAACGGCAACCGCGAGGACCTGCGGTGGGTGCAGATCGAGGACGCCGACAGCGGCGTGGCACTCGATGCGCGCCGTGCGGACGCAGGCGAGATCTTCAGCTTCACGGCGTCGCAGTATATGCCTATCGATTTAAACAACGCCAAGCACCCGTTCGATCTGGAGCCGCTGGATATGACGATTCTCTGGCTGGACTATGATAACCACGGCCTTGGGTCGGCGAGTGTTGGGCCGCAGCCGTTCGAGCATTATCGGTGCAAGACGGAGCCGTTTGACTTTGCATTTGAGCTGAGTCTTCGGTCTTGAAGGGTTAACCACTTTATTACGGCCAGGGTCTACTGTACATACGGAGGGGCCGAATCTAGCGTTTAGAGCTCACACAGCTAGACGCAGGGGTTCACATTAATATTAGTATTAGGAAACGGTGATATATAATAGGTAGACTACCTAATTCAACCGTAATTGCTGCTTCATGACTCGTCGCTATATCCATTCAATTGCGTTGTGACAAAAACGCAAGACAAACCAAAGATGGTACAGGGGAAGAAGAATAAATAATCGGTGCTGGGTTGATTGGGAACAAGCTCCCATCAGCACATGCAGTTAACTCTAGACGAGGGAGAATATCATTTTGGCGCCAAGGTTGTATGACGCAGTGAGTGATTGAACAGCAGTTAATCAATCAATCCCTTGGCGTTGATTGAGGCGAGTAGCTGTTATGCTCGCCGTGTATACCAATAGCAGATCGTGGGCCAATGCGGACGCGGATATTCTCGAGCATTACCGCTTGACAGGCTGCCCGTTGATCATGACCTGCGGGGTCGCATTGACAGAGCGGGCAGTGAGAGAAGCCGACTCGGTACCAGTAGCCAGAGCGGCGGTGCTATTGGCAGCCTGCTCGAGTTCTTCGCCCTCGTCCTCGTCCTCGTCATCACTGCGCTCGTCCTTGGCAACGCTGGTGAAAAGGTAGTTCTTGAGGATGCGCAGGATCAAGAAGAGCCAGAAGGCATTGACGGCCTGCAGACTGGCGAGTAGAGCGAATGTGATGTACTGACTGATCCAGCACTTGTATTGCTGGGTCTCCCAGTTCAGTTCGAACGGCCCGACGGTGCGGAACTCGGTGAGGACAGCCCAGAGGAATTTGAGATTCAGGACGTGGCGGAGGTAGATCCAGACACCGACGAACCATGCGAAGTACGGAGCTGTGATGTAAGCGTCGAGGTAGTTGAGGGTCTTGGAGGTCTAAGAAGTGAGGGATTAGTACACGACCCTAGCCGCACGGGGAGGTAGAAATTGTCGGGAACATACAGCTAGGAAGAAATCGGAGATGTCGTGGGTAATATACACAGCCAAACCCAGGTAAGTGAAGTGGAACCTGTAGCTCAGTGCGATGAGAGCCAATGTGATGATGTGGTGGCCCACAAGCTCCTTGAAGTCTTTCCGAGGCTTCTCCAGCTGCAGAAGAAGCACAATAGCCTGTTGAGCCCAGTAGCTGGCTTGTAGCAAGTAGTAGGCCTTGAACAGTCCTTCGTGCTCCCGGTGGGGGAAGCCCTCGAACATTGCCGTCGTGTTGAAGTACCAGATGTTGGTGCGGCTCATCACGTAAAGTCCGTAGGGACCGAAGATAGCAAAGTATATTGCTGTGTAGACTTGCTCCATGAACCTGGCCGTTTTGCCCTTTCCGCGGATTCCACAGTATACGGCAAAAGGACGAATCACGCGCTGCATCAAGAATTCACGAGTGAAGGAGAGCACGATCGTATAGAAAGAGACGAATGCGATGTCCTTGGGACCCTTTCCGTACATAATGGGACCGCCTGGGGTTTTTGGAGGTTCGGGATAAGACAGGAAGATGGCGTAGTGGAGCGGATTCGAGGGCGTAGGGTTGACAGCGTATGCGGCGAGGAGAATCACCAGAATGAGGAGGGGTAGGACCCAGGTGTGCTTCAAGCATACGTCTTTGAAACGGTGGAGGAGTGATCGGCTCCTGCGACGCTTTGAATGCGGCTTTGAGGACTTCTCAGCGGGCTGAGCGACCTGAGCATGAGTGAGCTTCTGACGCAAATGTTGATGTTCGGCCAGGGTCCAGCAGTGCGCATACATTTTCCCAGCTCGGAAGCTTCGCATCAATTGGACTGACCTCGTTCATGGTAGACATTGCGGGAGCGCTCGTGTCGCCTCGAATGTCCGCCCCGAGGTTGCTAGATTTGCGCGTGCGAACCATGATGGCGGACTTCTGGTTATGATTGAACAACGATCCAAGTGTGTTTTTTCGAGATATAGGGAGATTGTCTTCGATAGGTAGACACTCTCCCAGCGACAGCGTGGCTTATCGACAAGGGTCCGAGTTCGGCTGAAGCGGAAGTCGAGTCGCAGACGCTCGGAGGACAATGGCGGACGGGGAAGAAAAGGATGAATAACACAGCAGCAAGAAGTGAAGAGAAGAAAGGAATTGCGCACAGGCAAGAAGAGAGGAGAAGGAGAGTCGTACAGCGGTGCTGATGTCAAGCTGAAAGAAATCCAGGGGTGCCTTCGATTTTGCTCCCATCACGTTGGCAGCCTTGGCACTCCACCCTCCTCGCCGGCCATGGCCCACCCGCCAGCCACCAATGACGCCGTCTCTTGATCCTTCAATTCCTAGATCCTGACGAAGATCCACCTGTCCAGGTATCCTTGTGCTTGTCATGGACACTGCGATAGCCCATAGCATAACATGGTTACTACGCAAGGCCATGATCTAAAGCTTATAATCATGGTCGGGTCATAGACTGAACACTTACAGTATAGCCATCATAGCATGGAAACTCGTAATAGAGAGTATATAGCTTGCTTACATAGAGTAGGTATGAGGACAGGTGGACCTTGATCTCACACGCTATGTGATCTCTAATTTTGCGATCAATGCGTTCCGCAGCGGATGAATTGCATCTCCGATTCTCCATTACCGCGATTCGCAAGGTTCATTGAAAAGAGGTTAGCTCTTCACAGATATCAGCCGGTCCCAGCAGGGACATTGCGGCCCGTTGCGCGGGTTTCGGGGGGCCTTTTCCTGTCAACAATACGACAGAAACAAAGACAACCCTCCAGGATTCCAGGTGCGCAGCAAGAGTGCCGAAATCTACCATGTCTGAACAATCGATCCAGATACTGAAAGGAAAATCTGGAGATCAGCTCTGTAGCGCAGAGTGACCGATGTCGGCTTGGCTGCTCGTCGCGGAGCTATCGGAGATCTAACAAGGGTTGTCCCTTGGAAACCAGCAGGTTGTTCTATTATGCTGCCATTCCCGTCCATCGAAGTCGCGCTGCAGAGAAGTCCTGAGGATTTCTGCGCGTTTCCGCTAGCCCAAATATGACCACTACTCAAGCCTGTCCCCTCTTCCATTCCAGCCTTCGAGGTTAGATTGTTGTAATCACTCGGTTCGTTGTTCGTACTCCATGGTGTATGGCGCTCGCTTGATCGGCGGCTCTATCGCTGAACGTGGAGGGAGCTGAAACTTGGGTAAGCAGTATCGAGAATAATCCGTCCAGACGGCATTAGAAACAAAGGAACAGGTCATGGTCCTGGCGTGTGAAGGTCCAACACTATCCCACACCCTGTTGTTGAACGTGGATTCAGAGGCGTTTCCTGAAGCCACTTTCTTGAGAGCATCTTCCTGTTGAATATAAACGATCCAGCACTATCGTCCCATGGGTGTTAATTCAAGGCGAGGGTGATTGGTTCTTGCTAACGAATTTTCGACGCGTAGTCAGCTCTGGAAAGCTTGGAGGGACTCGGGGATACTGTCAGACGAAGTGTTCTGAGCTCGTTGTGAGAGCTGATCCGAGTTGTCAGCATGCGAATCTCTTGCGCGAAAGCACCTGAGCAAAATATACTATGAGCCTGGGTCACATGCCGGCTACCTACCTTCCAAACGCTGGGAGCTGAAGTATCTTGACCAAGCCAACACCCAATGGCTTTCATCAAGACTACAGCTCCAGGACATTAACCGGTAAGGGGCTAATCGAGTCTCTCAGATTAATTCGTCGTCAATGTTCAGAAATTCTCTTTTGGAATCGATGGATATTGCTTGAAGAGCTTGTTCTCAGCAGAAATGGAATCAAGCAGTTGCGTACTAACTTCTCTGGGTCAATGCTAAATGCGATGAGAACCGGTCTGACATCAGCCACCTAGGTTATTGAGATAAGTTGATGTCTCTCTAGGCGATGAGTAGCCGGTACGCAGGATCGGAAAGACGTTGGACACCTATGAGAGCCGACGCATTCAAGTTCAATACTTGACAGATCACTGTATTTCAAGGTGCTTGCCAAGCTCTATACCAGGAAGCACGAGAAACGAAATCAATCGGCATGGGGGCAAGTCAACGCTTTCGAATACTCGCTCAGCTGTTCAACATATGGCAGCGTCGTCCTTGGCCGTCTGCTGAATCCCTGTATCAAGCACAGGTCGGAATCCATGTTCCAGATAGCTGACGTACGGACAACTTGGCCCTGGCCCAACGTCTTTCGGCGACGAGTTACCGCATCGGAGTGGCATTTCCGACAACTCTTTATTCAAAAGCCGGCCGATCAGTCTGTACATGGGTCCGTTTTCTACGGAGCACGGTGTATGGGTCTTGAGCTGACTGGAACCCCGCGTTTTCAAGAGTGGGTATATGATTGTATCGAGCATCAATCATGATCCCTGAACAACGCGCAAATAACCCCGGGTTGCTCCGTATGATTTACTTTACAAGGCTGCTGAACCGGCTGCTATAGGAGCCAATGTGCTTGGCATTGAAAAGAAAAGGTTCATTCTGCTAATTCGCGATCTACGCTGTGGCTAAAGTAAGTTAGCAAGCAAGTGATGAGATATCTAAACAAATCAGTGAGCAGACTTGGCCGCTTTCTTCGCCCTCAGTCTTTCTTCGATGACTTGGTGTCGCTCCTTCCGGAGGTTTCTGGCGTACTTCACGCCAAAGCCGTGCTCGAATACTTCCTTAATCTCCTCAAGGACCAGCCCTGTCACTTCTGGGTAGAAGAAGTAAATGAGGATATAGCTGACTCCGCAAATTCCGGCGTAGAAGCCAAATGTTCCTGCCATCGTCATGGCGTTGGTCATGGACAAGAAGGTACTGGAGACGATGACATTGCTTGCCCATGACGAACAGGTCATCCACATGGTACCCATTGCTCGTACCTCCAAGGGGAAGAAGTCGGCGGACATCCAAGCGGTGTTCCCCACCGATACGCCATAAAAGATCACGAACCAGATGATAAAAACTAGCACCACAATGGCGGGTGTCGACACAGATTGAGGAGCGATGTCCGTTGCATTGACATCAACGTGGATGAAGCTGAAAGCCACCGCAACGGCTATCAAACCGACACTCATTCCCCAAACAGTGGATAGAAGCAAGCGACGTCGACCAAGGCGATCAACCAACACCATGTTAGCAAAGGTCATGATAAGGTTCGTTCCAGCCACCACGAGGCCGACTGCTGTTGGGCTGGTGAATCCCACTAAGGAGAAGATTGTGGATGAGTAGTACATCAGCGTATTGAATCCAGAGATTTGGGAGAGCACCATCAAGCCACAGGCACAGAGCAAAGCTCGGAAGTTGCTGGGAACGGTGTGCAGTCGTACAATTTTCGCCCAGCCGCCCTCATCTCCGCTGATAGCACGTGCTTCCTCGCATCCAGCCTGAATAGAAGCGAGCAGAGAGTCGATCTGAACTTCAGTAGCGCCATGGTACAGCTTGCGCAGGACCACGCGCGCCTCCTCCAAGCGTCCGTTGTAAACAAGATGGCGAGGCGACTCGGGGCAGAACGGCAATAGACAGAACAAAATGATGGGGGGCAGGCCTCCGAGTCCGACCATGACCCGCCAGCCATGGGGGACGCTAGCAAAGGCCGCGCCGATAGCATATGCAATCACCTGGCCTCCAGTAATTGACACATTGTTCAGTCCGACCAGCCGTCCACGAGCTTTGGATGGGGCAATCTCAGACACGTAAAGCGGCACGATCATGGCGGCTGATCCTACTCCGAAGCCGACAATCACTCGTCCTACGGCCATTTGCGCGATGGAGTATGCAGCTCCCTGCAAGACTGCGCCGATCACAAAAAGTACGCAGCCTAGGTACATGGCAGTTTTACGACCCCACTCGTGAACTTGTCAGCATGACTTTGAAGCAATATCGAAGGAAATGAGACGTACCCTATCAGCGGTATTTCCGGCAAAGATAGAACCAAAAAAGGCCCCTCCAGAACAGAGAGAAGTGATAAGCTCCTTCTCGGAGCTTGTGAGGTATCGACCACCCAAGGCGTCTTTGATATAAACTAGGACGGCTGAAATGATTCCGGTATCATAACCGAACAGCATGCCCGCGATTGAAGCAGATAAGGCCACCATCCACACGTAATTGCTGATTGGGATATTATCGACCTCAGCAGCAACTGTGGCCTCGACGGCGGCGGCCTTGTCGACACACTCGATGTGGTCTCCAGTTTTGAGGGCCATATCGTCGAGGCTCAGCCTCTTCTCATAGTCGGTCGACATGACTTGGAAAGTGAACAGACCAGTGTCCAAACGGATGATTTATAGAGGAAGAAGAAATGGAGAAGGGAGAAGAGGTATTGTTGGAATTGAAGGTGGTTGAAGGGTTGGAAAGTCGGACACACCGCTGCAGAAAAGAAAGTCAACCTCGCTGCCGGATGGCTCTATATATACTCACCCCCCAACGTTCTCAGCCCATGAATGTTACAGTCGCCCACTGTTGGCACCTGGGCACGCCTACGGCCTACCCGTTTGGGTAAGGCGGGCATAGATGTGTCAACCAATGAGCGGATCGCCCCGACTCAATAGCCGGCGTGCGGAGAAGGCTCGAAATCCGGGGGTTCCTTCTCCAGCCCGTCTCGCGCTCTAAGCCGTTCCCAGCCAAGCGTGCAACGCCATCAGCGCGTTCCAGCGAATCCTGTAGACGAATTTCGGTGTTTACTGTCGTCATTTGCTCGTGACTCGTCCGATTTGTCCCCCTGAGACTCAGCTCGTCGGACCATCTCCGCTGCACTGGTTGGGGCAGATTTCCCCGCGCAGGTTCCATCCTCTTAGAAAGTGATGACGTCTGGCGTCCAGCTCGCAGTCTACTAAGTCCTCGTGATATCAAGACGACTGATGACGAATATCACCTTGTTTACAATACTGATGTCAAGTCACCCTGAGAGGAAGGCAAAAGTGGAAGAATAACGTGATTAACAATAAAGCGGAATAGATTGCCTCTTGGGTAAACAGTATTTGCCTCAGCGGTCCGAGAGAAAATAAGCATGATAGGCAGGAACACTATAGGTCAACAATCGCCAAGTCCCGGATCTTTGTGGTTATCGCTCCTGGCCCTGGCTTGAAGCGCGCAGAATCCCAAACTTGTGACGCCATCAGAGCGGTGTTTGACTGTTTGCTAATTGGAGCTATTATCAACCAGCTTGCCTAGTGCGCTGTATGGAGTACCCCCGCGATGTACTCCCCACAGTATGCATGTGCGCTGGTGTGGTAAAAACCACGATATGGAAAGAAAAGGAAAGACGGGAGGTTGATCATCTGGAACCTTCCAACGTCACCGACTAGCCTCACTATCTTGTCGCAAAACAACTTGTTTCAGGCTGTCTTTCTTCGGGCATCAATTGTTCATCGTCGGCTTTTCCCAGAAATTGTCATGATATCACTCGATCAATACTGTTGTTCTGTCGCCGGGATCCCGTGTTCAGGCTGAGTTGTGGCATGATCGGAGCCTACTGTATCAATCACAATTGTCCTTCGAGCGATGCATTGAGGCTATACTGAGCGATATAATGAGCTGCGCTATAAAATAGCGCCATGTCTGTCCGGGGGAGATTCTGGCAGCCCTAACTTGCCTCTATTCGCGACTTTGGTGCAAGGCGCTCGGTTCATCTTCGGCCTCTACGCGCAGGATCTGCATGACAAAACGAGGCGAACCGGGATGCTGACCAGATGCCGAGACCGATGCGCATTGACTGCAGCCTCTATATGTCTACATCTGCCTGGTCAACGGTGCCTTCCTCCGCATGCCATATCGTTCCACCTGCCTCCAACATTGTCATCGGGAGCTGGTTGAATGGAGAAACGAGTATCTTCATTGCGCTCTCCGTTCGTCCAGCCGAAGAAGAGTACCATGTCGATGACCATTTGAGTCAAGTGATAGGGATCGTGCTGTGCCGCAGGAACAAGTATGATTGAGGCCAAGAACCTGAACCATATCCGTCGCGGAAACGACTTATACCGGCTTGTCCATCGCAACCGTGCTTGTTCCCGTTTGCGACTGTCAACATTTCACTCCAGCCGTAACCAAGACCTTGTCCATTAGCCACTTGACCTTGACAGGCCTATCGGATTTGTTTTACGGACCAGGACCTTGCTGCGCACAAGTTCCACCTAGGCGGTCTTTGGATATAGAGTTTACTGACAAGCCTTCCAATGCCCCCGTGCGTACACCTTACGACTCCAGGTGCGCGATTTCCTCGGGAAGCGGACAGCAGATGCGCCTTCATTCGCTCTGTGTTGGGTCAGCCCATATCTGAAGGCCACTGCTGTCCTCAGAGAGAAGAAGACAGGATCCTTCGAGGCTCGGGAGGAGGTATATTCTGTACATGGACTGATAGACGACCGCCAATCCTGGCAGTGCGGTAAAACCCCGTCAGCACTATTCCCAGCTCTCTATTATGTCTCACTGACAACCCTCAGAAAGGCTGGGCATTGTAAACATCCGTAGCCGTCACTATGTAGACCTGCACTGCCATCGCCTCATCTCAAAACCATTCATGGTATACGCCGCGGCTCTGGCCGGAAAGAGTCGCCGTGGCCTTGCTTGCTCGCCTCAGCCGGTGAGGCACGGAAATCGTCGGCTGTTGGCAAGTGATAACGGTAAGTGAAGCGGTGTTTGAAAAGGGGCATCGAAGTCAGTTGCCGCCGGGGTTCGAAGGGGGTACCGGAGGTACCCTGGCCGTCTCTATCGTTTTTCTTCGAACATGGCAATGATGTGTGATCTACAGGTTCCTGCGCTCTAAGGCTACAGCAAACGATGACGACTGAAAGGGGACGCCTCGCTTCGATGGCTCTATAGATGGTCTCATCCCTCGAACTAAGGTTCTTCATGCCCTCTCTCAAGCCTTCCCGCTTATTCTACACAGGATATCACAGAGAACCACCTATCATAGTCAGAAAGCAAGAGAGCTATCAGTATCGGATCCGCTTCTCCAAACACCTGGCTCAACAAGCAACACCTTATTAAACCCAGGCCTGGCTAATGCGAAACATCTTTCCTCAGAATCCGAACTTTGGCACTGCTCCAGGTACTTCAGTCATATCCAACAAGCCGAATACCTTCACGGCACTTCTATATCTCATACCCGGCCCTTTACTTTGATACCATTGTCGACGAGGCATACCATTGCCGTTCACTCCATTTCAACCATGGCCTAGAAGCGAGGACCCGCACACTCTACCTACGATTCCAGTGCATCGGAGCGACATATAGTGTGGAATAACAAGAGTCACCAGTCGGGACCTCTTCTTTGCAAAATACCACACACAGTTGGAAAGGTAGACAGAGGCATTGAAGTTGCATTCAGTACGTCGCTGCCACCACTACATGGCATGTCGAGGAAGTAACCCCCTTGCATCAGGCCATGCTTCTATAAGGTAAGGGAGCGCAGATAAAGCTTGCCTCATACACAGACAGATGTTATGTTGTTCATCGCCCGTGCATAGGAAGGCGCCCTGCAGCAAGGGAGACTACGATCACCAGACTCGGCCCTTCGAGACCAACCCAGACCGGACCAGACCAGACTCACAATCTAGCGTCCCATCTAGATCGGTTCAATCAGACTTGCTGAGTCTGAACGTGAATCAGGTGCACTGGCCGGCTGCTATGAACACGATATCTACACTGTCAACCCACCACGAGGCCGTCGCACTTCTTAGACAGGCCCAAATCAACTCGGGCAATAAACGTGTATCGGCACGTCCTCGCCCTCATTCAATCCACCTTGGCTTTATTTCCATTGAAGCTCTTTTCATCCAGGATCAGCTACAGTAAGCAAGGACAAAAAAAAGAAAGGCACACATCCAAACCATCACTGAGTCCCTGGCCTGGACCGGAGCTCATCTCATGTCGACCTTACCTTGTTTTACATCCGTGCTTCCCCAAACGGCCGCTCCTCTCCATGCGGCTTTCATCGGAAGGGCATGTTCCCGAAAAGGGAAGAATCCGTGATTCGGCTTATGTAGCTTTTATCCAAGTTACCCTACCTAGTGCAGGGTAGGTTACGGCTCGCAGCCTGGGAATTGCGATGACCCTGCCCGGTTGAGTTGGTTTGCACTTGTCTCGGATGAAGTTCACCGTTCACCGGTACTCGGTGGCCACGACGGGTCCCAATAGGCGATTCCTCGCTCCTCAGATCAATCACACTAGTCGTTCATGAGTGCAGATCTGATCCCAGTGGCTGGTGCGTACCGTATAACGAGATGGACTATTGCCGCCCCGCGTCGGGACTATCGAGGTCTGTGTAACACGACATGAGAGATCTCTCTCCGTATCTCAAGCCTGACTCGACTCGACTTGACTGGAGGCAAGTATACTTTGTGCAGCTCGACTTGAAGAACTGAGCGCTTGAGTGTGTTATGATGGCTTATTACAACTCCTGGTACGGGTCCAATTTGCCTGATAGGAGGAAAGTACAAGAGGAGTAGGACAAAGAGGTAGGTAGGTAGGTATCATAATCTCATTGAACCTAGAGTATTAGGTAGTCATGCGGTATCATTAATACATGAGGTATTCATCTTAAGAATCGTCTTTTCTTGCTGTATGGTAGGGTAGACAGGTGGCAGAATCGCAAAACCCAAGACCAAGGCCGAGATTTCTACCAAAACAGACAGCAAGCAGGTAAATTACCGTTCGAAGGAAGAAAGAAAAGAAAAGAAACGAAAAGCTTGAACGGGCCGAGCGGATTAGAAAAGGGGGGAGAGAAAGCTCCAAAAACGAGTTATCAATCAATGTGATGCAACCCGGGGAAAACGGATATCATTTTACTCCATTTTGTGCTGCTTTGCTTCGCGTCGCGCCACGCCCAAGCAAGAACGTCAAAACGAGGCAATAGAACTCACTCCCCCACCTCACTGAGCATGGTTCTTCGGCGCCGCATCCTCATGCGTGGTAACGACCCCATCAACCCTCTTCTCCTCATCGCCATCAAAGCCCTGGCGCTCCAGCAACGCCGCGCGACCGCGCTCATTCTTCGTCTTCCAAGCCGGGGTGCCGATGTACTTAATGCCCATCGGGTTCGTAAAGATGCCCTCGACATCCTCGAGCGTCTTACCCGCGGTCTCAGGGAACATGAAGAACACATGCAGGAACATGGCGGTGCAGAAGACGCCGAAGATGATATACACCTTCCACTGGATGTTGACGAACGCGGGGGGCACGAAGTACGCGAGGGCGAAGTTGAACGCCCAGTTGGAGCTCGTGCACAGCGCGTTGGCCTTGCCGCGGACGCGCAGCGGGAAGAGCTCGGGCGGGTACACCCAGCTCACGGGGCCCCAGGAGATGGCGTACACGGCGACGAAGAGATAGGTGCAGGCGATGACGGCCTTGGAGGCGGGCCCGCGCACGATCCAGGACTGCTGCTCGATGTTGTCGAGCCCGCCGGGGGGCGCGGCGTGGCCGTAGGAGGCCATGAGGCCGCTGTTGGCGAAGAGGAAGGCGAGCATGCCGGCGGCGCCGAGGAGGAGGGTTGGGCGGCGGCCCCAGCGGTCGACCCAGATGATGGCGGGGACGGTCATGACGACGTTGATGACGTACTGGATGGAGGAGGAGACGAGCAGGTTGTTGCCCTCGAGGCCGGCCATGGCAAAGACGTAGGTGATGTAGTACATCATGACGTTCATGCCGGTGAGCTGGGACCAGATCTGGGTGAAGACGCCGACGTGGGTGCGGTTGATCATGGATGGTTTGACGAGCTCGAGGTACGAGACGTCGGCGTTGTTGCGCTCGAACTCGCACATGGTTTTGATTTCCTCGTATTCGCGCAGCACGAAGGGCGCGGTGGGGTCGCCTTTGCCGTGGACGAGCGTGAGCACGCTCATGCACTCTTCCCAGCGGTCTTTGCGCGCGAGCCAGCGCGGGGATTCGGGGAGGAACATCATGCCGAAGAAGAGGAGGATGGCGGGGATCATCTGCAGGCCCCAGGGGATGCGGAAGGCGGCTGTGCCGTTGATGTAGCTGGTGCCGTAGGAGATGTAGAACATGATCATGATGCCCCAGGTGATGGCCCATTGCTGCATGCCGACGAGGCGGCCGCGCTTGGTTGGGGGTGCCAGCTCGGTGATGTAGACGGGGACTTGGGCTGAGCAGATGCCGACGCTGAAGCCGTTGATGACTCGGCCGACGATGAGCATGGGGATGTTTTGGGAGGCGCAGATGATGATGGAGCCGATGCACCTGGTTCTGTTAGAACTGACTATGGACGAAAGCAGTAACACAGAGGTTAAAACTCACCAGATGACAGAACCGATTTGGATGGACGTCTTACGACCAAGCATGTCAGAGAGGAAACCAGACAACAAAGCACCGAGCCAGGAACCGCCAGGCATGGCAGCAGTGATACCGCCCTGGACGTCAGCGCGTGGACCGCTGCACTTGAGCACTCCATTCTCGTCAGCCTTGAGAGGACCCTGCTGGAAATAACACAGGTAGGCGTCGGTGTTGATGATGGCGGACATGGAGGAGATATCGAAGCCAAAGAGACCACCGCCAATGACGGCGATGGCCGCGATAAAGTAGATGTTGCCAACGGCCATGGTGGGCAGCGACTGTGACTGTGACACTCTAGTCTCAAGAGGAAGAGCCGCGCTTTGGGAGGAAGATAGCAAAGGCAAAAGGCAAAAAGCAAAAGCTGGGGGAGAGGAAGGTTAAATAGAAGCTGGAAGAGCTCAAGTGGGCCGGAGTAGAAGAAGGAGAAGCACCCCGGACTGGTGACGGAGAAACAGAAACAGAAAACTCTGATGGGCCCATGGGGATTTTGCCCTTTGTTTCAGTTAATCTACTCCTGTCTATGTCACTCGAGCTGCCACTGCATAGGTAGTGACTGCAGCCGCTCCAGGGCTCTGCTTGCCAGTGGCTGAACCCGTCATTGCGGCCCACCCGACGCAGGATTCCTGCAGGTAAGCCAGGTGCAGCATATCCTTCACTTGAGATGAGCGCACTCAGTCAACTATCCCGAGACCCGAGTGCCAACAAACGCGCATTCGCTGTAGTACGTCGACGGCGTGGCCGGAGTCAGGAGACGCAGCGCAAAGTGCGGGACTCCGTGGGGATTGTTGGGGTCGGATGTCACCCTGCACGGAGCGAGTCCACAAAGGCATTGAGTATTCAGTGCCATTGGCCCATCCCGAACAGCTGGAGCCGGAAATGGTCGGGGGGAGGCAGCGGAACCCTGGAAGCAGCAGCGCGTGTGATGCAGGCCGAGACTTTGCTGGGAACTAAGGAAGCCGGCGCGACGGGCTGGCCTGCAAGCGGCGAGATCGACATTCCGTGTCGGGGGCCGAATAAATGGCCATGGTTATGGTGGTTATTCCAACTGCTATTATCATTGTTTTGATGATGATGATGATGATAGCTTTCAGTTCCCGGAGCTGGAAGAGCTTCGGCATGGAGCTGCAAGTGTCTAAGTCGCAGAGTTTAAAGAGCGACCATGGGCCGGAGGGTAATTGCCAAGAGCAGAAATGGCGCACCGGGGCCGCCGACTGGAAGCAAACTCTGTCTGTCCAAGCCGGCGCGCATTTAGCCGAGCACGAAGCCACAATGCTTGATTCGCGTCTTGTCCTGCGTCAGAGGCGCTGAGCTCGGACGGTATCTTACCTTGCTCTTGCAGGGTATGTCATAGTTCGTCTCTCATTAACATTATTGATTATGAACAGTGGCACTGGAAGCAGAGGGTATAAACAAAACAAAATACAGGACAGAAACCAAAACCTGGAGAACTGGAGCTGGAACTGGAACTGGAACTGGA